>LKNJ01002182.1:42090-68071 GCA_002120245.1 Maccullochella peelii | reverse complement strand
TAAAACAGTGAGTGGGTTTATGTACACTCTGACAGAAGCCTATCGAATCTAATAATGAGATAGGTTTAGGGTTGATTAATAGGCTTGAGTGGAAGATGACTCCACCTCCTCGGCCTCGAGGAATGTGAGTATTAATGTGACTGGATTCATTTAGGCTAACATATTCATCATGACGCAGCCAGGTTTCAGTAAGACAAAATAAATCAATGTGGTAATCTGATATTAAATCATTTACTGGTACAGCTTTAGATGACAGAGATCTAATGTTTAAGAGTCCACATTTAATTATCCTGTTTTGTTGCACTGTTGCAGTGGTGGTTTTAATTTTTATTGGCTTTTTATGTATAACTCCTCTTCTGTTTACTTTTGATTTAATGAATTTAAGTGGTCGGGGGGCAGACACCCTCTCTATGGAGTTTTGGGTGGGTAACTGTGGAAGCGCAGAGAAGCGTGTAGGACTGCGACTCTGCCTCATGGTCACCAGCTGTATTTCTTTACCCACTTCTTTGTTTAGCTTTATACCGGCTGCATCTCTGTGTGTATTAAATCTATACTCAGTAGATACCGTCTCATTCCTGATGTTGAAACTAACCCCAGTCTCACCTCTATAGGTACGACATGATGTTGTCTTGTTGGAACCATGATCCTTTGAAAAGGCCTTCCTTCAGGAAACTGGTGGAGAGGACTGAGCTACTGCTGTCAGAAAATACCAAGAATGTGGGTAGACCATGAAATGACAGACATGTTATTTCTTATTTTTTAAAGATTATTTTGGGGCATTTTTGTCTTTATTAGAAAATGACAGTGTAGATACAGAAAGGAAACAAAGGGAGCAAGAGATGAGTAAAATGTGTAATAAAAGTCCCCAGTTGGAATCGAACTATGGACGTTGAGGTTATATGGTATGCTTTTTAGGCCACTATGACACCCCAACTCACATATTATTATCATTTTTGTGAAGCGTGAGAAGAAAAAACCCTCATGATGCCATCAGGAAGAGAAGAAAGACATGGGCAGGTGTTGGTCCATACTATAAACCTTATTTGCTTGTGACCCACTTGTGATCCTTATAACATGTTGCATATCTATGAATTGTGAACATGTGAGCAGTTCAATTGAGTGATTTTCTCTTTTAATTTTTTGAGGCCTGAAGAGGCAAAACTTTTCACCACAAGAAAAGAGCAAACTTTAGTTTTTATTTTTTTATTTAATTATCTGGTGACCCCTTAGATTCATCTCAACTACAGCAACAGTCTTGGAGAAAAGATGTAAACACCATCTACAGACATTTGGGAACATTTTATATGTTAATAGAAGTAGGTTGCCGGGGCGTCCTGGTGGCCTGAAGGTTTAAGACACTGACCATGTAACACTCCATCTCTCTCTCCCTTCATCTCCGTCAGCTCCCTACTGTCACTACGCCAAAAATAAAAAAAGAAGTTGGATGCCAGAACGTCTCACTGAATGTATGCATTTACTATGCATATGACATTGTGATTTGGCTTGTTACATTCTCAGTACACTATCAGACTATGTATTTTTGGTGAAAAAGCAGTATCATCAAAACTTCCATAAACCACAAATGTGTGTTGTTCCCCAGGTGTACCTGAGACTGAGCAACGCTCCAGGTCATCCAGAGCAGCAGAGGGCGCCATCGCGGAGGCTGAGCTCAGTCTGCAGCACGACAGCCCCCACCCAACCTTTACTGCAAAGCACCACTGATGTCTTCCTGGACTATGTCTGATACACACACACACACACACACACATATATGCACATACACACTGCTATGAAACACCTGCCCCCACCCACCTCCCTGACCATTCTCTCCTTTTACCGCACAAACTACAAGAGCCAAAAACACTCTGTGACCTACTAACAACACATTCACTCAAACTAACTCTCAAACGCTGGCCTTCCTGCATCACACACACACACACACACACACACACTGTATATATACGACCCTGCACTGGACTCTCCGTATTGGCCTCTATCTAATCCCTCCAATGGCGTATTGATCTCTGTGGTAGGTATTTCAGGTGCACGTCTATATAAAGCTGACTCCAGCACTAACCGCTCATCAGATACAACATCACCATCAGCAGCGGGAGCAGTTTTGGCTCACATTCAGCTTTAGATTACATCTTAAAATGCTTTGGGGAAAACAGAGACTACAAGTAAAATATCTGACCTTTGACTGAGGAATAGGTAAGTTGGGTTGGGGATGTGATGAGTGGAGTCAACAGTTTTTGTGTCAGATTTGTCTCCCTTTTTATAGGAATATTTCGACATTTTGGGAAATACACTTATACCGCACTCTTGCCGAGAGTTTGATGAGAAGATTGGTACAATCCTAATATCTGTGCGTTAGATATAGTACAGATTAAATAAACAATATATTACGTGTTAATTAATGAGCTTTAGAGGGGCTGGTAGGCAGATCTTGTTACCTTTGGACAGAACCAGGCTAGCTGTTTCCCCGTTTCCAATCTTTATGCTAAACTAAGCTAACTGGCTGCTGGCTCCAGCTTCATATTGAATGGACAGACATGAGAGTGAGATCAGTCTTATCTGACACTTGGCAAGAAAGCAAATAAAAGTCACCAAATAAACAAATATGAAGAGGTTGTCAGCAAGCCTACCTTAAAACTGGTTTTAATAGGCCTTGAAAAAAAGATACCTTCTGATAAGAGACAAGAGGTTTCTTTTACGACAATAACAGCTATAGCAAGGTGGCATGCAAGCGATAACTCCAAATAAAAAATAACACCATAAGTTACAGAAACACTGATTCCCACCCGTGCGTTGTAGCTTTGAATACTGTGACTGTGACTAAAAGACTGACTGGTGTATTGCTGTATGTATTTTAGAGTTAGCTTTAGTTTATTCTCTTTAGCAAAGCCACTGTGGCCAGGTGTTTAGGACTGATTGTGTGCTCTTTTTATTTGATTTAAATGTCAAACATGTATGCAATGTAAATACAATAGAGATGTGCCTTTAGATTTTTTTCAAAATACTTAATGCTTTGGTTGTGAGCGATACTGTTCTTGCCGAGAGAGCAGCCAGAAGAGAGCTTCTGTATGCTGGTTTTGAGGATCATGCAGTTTTGATACAGTTGGTTGACTTGTAATAATAAAGAAAGTACCTGTGATGGTAGAACCAATTGGAAAGTGTCCATTTCCTTTGTCTGTCATTTTCCTATTTCTGTGTAACATGACTAAGAGTCTACAGTCATGCTAGCAGCTCTGTGAGACTGTACTTAGGCACAGAGGTGCTTTGACCTAAAGCCAGCTAGAGCATGCTATCATGCTCACAGAGACAATGCTAACATGCTGATGTTTAGCAGGTACAATGTTTACCAAGTTCAACATCTTAGTTTAACATGTTGGCATGATAACATTTGATTATTTGCACTAAACACAAAGTACAGCTGAGGCTGATGGGAATGTCGTCAGTTTTGCAGGTTTTTGGATCGTACAAATTGACATTTTGACCTGATGATGCTGCTGCTATTAATAGTCAGACTGACATTGCCATCCCTAGAGCCACACCGCTAATTGGCTAATAACAGAACAAAACACAACAGAATCGCAGCAGACATGTGTCACATATAATATTTGCAACTGTTTTTATTTTCAAATTGACCAAGAGGGGAGGGGGGGGGTTATAATAATAGCAAAGATTCTGCTTCAAAATATTGATTATTATTACATTTGACTTTGGGGTAGATAAAGGAGCACAGTTCAAGAGCAGAAGAAGGGATATACATACATACAGTACAGGTAAGCATAGCACCATTTTACACTGAATACTGGTGTTCTTAGCTTTGTGTGTGTACAGTATTATACTAGAACAAGGACTCTTTAGAACCAAATTGTGTAGTGGAAAGGTGATCTGTGTATCTCTGTGGAGGGGGGCCTCGCTGTCTTGTCTATGGTGTCCCATTTCAAATATCCTACACCTCACCTTTCAACAGCTTTCAAACTCTTTTTCCAAACGGATGTCAGAAAATTATTGTTGCAAAAACAGAAACAAAGTTTGTAATGGTGAAACATTCAGAGGTTCTTTTACAAAGCAAAGCCTGTAAAATAAGATTGTATTTCAGATTCTATATGTGGATCCTTGCAGTGAGAAACATGATTTTCGTTCAGACCCCTTGTTTTCCTTCATCACAAAGCCTGTCAAAGGTTCTCCATAATCAAGTTACAACATCCATTAGTATCTTTAAAACACCTTTACATTCTTTGGGCTGGATATCAGTGACACAAACTATGAACATTTCAACATTGCCCTTTAGAGTGATGCCTTAAACACAAACTAGTCTATAGAGGATCTATATTTGCTATGTGATGGTGGGAGACCTGGTTCAAATAGTAAGACCCTCACTGTAAATTCTCTCTTCCATTTCTTATTTGTGGACAAAGTCAAGAAGAGGATAAGTCCCTGCTTAGTTGCACAATCTAAAATAAAAACTTATCTCAGAGGGTTACCATTTAGGACTGGTCTGATGTGTAGTTGTTGTGATAAGTCTGTCATTGTAAAACAATAACACTGTCCATATTCTTTATAGCCTGACAGGTGACCAATGCTCTGCATTGCCTAACATCCATTCTTTTAATCTTTTCCAGTCACACATCTGTTTCCATACAAAAATATAATGGGTTACAGTGACAGTTAACATGCATACAAACTCTCACACACAAACACGTATTCAAGTTGAGCTGTCCCACACACGGGCTTGCAGAATACTGAGCCCAACCGGAAAGGAAGTTTCTTGAATATTACAATTATTTCTTTATACTGCAACGCAAGAACTGATTGGCTATCGCCAGGGGAAACCAGTACTGACCCCCGAGTGATACAAGTAGGATCAAGAACAGGAGATGCTATATTCACACAAACACACACACACACAGTCTTTACTATACTCTGAGACAAAACAACACATTCTAAAAGCTCCTTTGCCATTACACTTCCTCCAGTCCAAGGCTTTTCTGTTTGATATGGCTTACAACTGTATTAGAGGGGCTGAGCCCATTTCCCTCTATATTTAAAATGGACTTGGGCACAGCCCTGGTTTTAACTGCTATTTGAGAACTAAGAGACGAGTGAACTGAACTGCATGAGGGTTTCTGAGGCCTAGGAAGAGAAAGAAGGATGAAACACTGATGACACAAAAGACCATGAGACAGTTAGTAGAAATGCAGGTTTGCTGGTACAATGAAATCAATCTATTCCAATCTGGGGGAATAGCTGAAAATCATTTCTCTGTATCTCAACAACCCCCTCCCCCTTTACAAAAACAGCATATTTTTACTCTCTCTGGAGACTTCTCCCTCCATACTATTTTGATAAGGAAACAACAAGGAAGGCAAATTTGATTCAGTCACCACACCCTTTACAGCACTTCTTTCTCTGGTCTTTGCAGCATCACTGTCTAATCCTTCCTGGTCTGGTTCTAGACTGAGGCAGAAGCAAAACACTTTCCACATTCCTGAGAAAACAAGTACCATCCAGCAACTTCAAACCCTTACTAAGTCAATTATTGTAAGACACAAGGGGCGACAAGCACACACATACACACCAACCAGACACTCTCATGCCCACTCATGCACACAAAGATTGTATTCCCAAAAACACACACTAGCTCATAGAATCACACCACAGATTACAAACAACAAGGTCTCGACAGTGATTTACTGTACACAACCACATCAAGTGCTAAAGTTTCAGGAGGTTGAGGATATACTGTTTGTTACGTATAGGGCTCTCTGACTGTTAAAAAATAATCCCAACTATATACACACGCATTAACTTTATTAGAGGGTAATATCTTGTTGGAAAATATATCTACGCCTTTGAATAGTCTGCTTGAAATAAAAACATAATTGACTATGTTATTGGCACTTGGAATCACTAAACCCGTTATTGATACAGTGATCATCCTGTGAATAATTCAGTTAAACTGTAATCTAGTTTCTTGCCAAACATAATTTGTACTTACAAAGTTAAAAAGAGCCATTTTTGTCTCAGAGACAGTGTTTAAAAACACAACTGCCCAAACCCAAGCCCAACCATTTTTTAAACAAACGGACAGAAATTTAAAGCCTTATTCTGGACTTATTTTCTTTTTTTAGAGAAGGTAGGGGAGGGAAGGGGTTCTGAGAGAGCATGTCATTGCTCCGTCTTTGACCAGAAAACACTTGAACAAAGTAAAAATTCATTTTTCAAAAGCGACTAATAAAAGCTTACACAGTTATTCTTTTCATGCAATCATATAAAATACTACATTTCTGTTTCCTGTTAGGCTATATTGGATATTTACAAGTTGTTGTTTTTTTTTATCATACAGTAAATCTGTACAAGGTCAGTCCACTTTGACACACCTTCAGAAAAGTAATGTCGTTACAGTGGCTATAAGGTGTTCGCCACAGAGACCGGAGCTCCCTCACAATTCCGCCTCGAATGAGGGAAAGGGGGATTTTAATCCATCCTGTTGCCATGGTGACAATCCTTGGTGAGTTCCTTGAGGACTCACAGGCATTCCTCTTTTCTATGATTCATTTCTTTCAGATGGAGGAAGGGAGGGCAACGATTTTTGGGGGGAAAGGAAGTTTGTGACAGCCACATGACCAAAACAAATGTATGCAGCAATCCCTTAGAGTTTCAATTCTCCAGGTTTTCTAATTGAACACGTTTGACTCCAGACTTTACTGTGGCTGGCTGCTGACACTGTCAGTCCTGTGTGATGACGGGGCTTTCTGCTGTTTCTGAGGCTGTGGTTTCAGCTGCTGCTGGTGCCTCTGGTGGTGAGATTGTTGCTGCTGTTGTTGTTGCTGCTGCTGCTGCTGCCGTTGTTGCTGCTGCTGCTGTTGTTGTTGCTGCTGCGGTTGCTGTTGGTGTGTTGCCTGGGTGAAGGTGTTCTGTTGTTGGAGTGGGAAAGCTGCCTGCAGAATCAGCTGGGTAGACTGGTTACTATGGAGAAGACGAGTGCCCTGACAGAAAAACAGTGCAAGAATATTCTATGAAGTAGCTACTCTTCTCACACACTCTGTAAATAAAATGCATGAACACCTTGAAGTTTAAATAGATTCTTAAAATGATTAGATTCTGTAAACAGTAGTTATACATTACTAACTGCAGGATAAAGACAACGCCTTTCACCAAAATAAAACATAATAACTGACTGCTTAAATTAATGATATTTGCTGCCCTCTACTGATACCTGTAGGAATTGCTGTTGTTGCTGCTGCCCCTGCTGGCCGCTCTGAGCCACTACAGCGGTCTGGTTTTGGCCATCGGGCTGACCTTGGGGAGGTTGGGCTGGTTGCAGAGTCAGGGTCTGGGTTTGCCCTCCCTGCTGAATTGACACAGGAGTTAACAGAGAACAACACAGGGATGTAGACATATAAATGAATAATATAAGAAATTACATTTTGTTTGGAATATTATAGGCCATTTAGTGCATCACCTCTACAATTCCTTATGATCTCTCTACGGAGCCAACCTTTCAAGATATTTTTGGACTGGAAAGACAAATTAAAAAAGGGATGCAGTCTATTGTATAGGCTAATATAACAACAACATTTCACCTGTTTTTTGACAAATAATCTTCTAGTCTTTGGACCCATTAGTGCTTGGAGTCATCATTAGGCTTCAAGAACTTGACAAATGTAAAAATTTGTTTTTACAATTTAGAGATTCATTTGAACCTCTCTGTGAGTTGCTTTCAGACTTAGAATTTGAAAAATTATTGCTTTTTTCTTTAGTAGACTCAATTTCCATTACGTTTTTTTCATCGCAAAATATCAGCATCAAATACAAAAACAAGTTTTTTCGAACTTCATTTATAAAGGGATTTGCTGAACAAACAAGCCAGTTTTCCCCACCAATGCCATGCTTTTTATTCCATTTTATTTAACACTTTCACACTATAACCACACTCTGTCAGCACTGAGCAGCTGGGTGGCTAATGTGTCTCACAAATGGTCGCTTGGATGGACCCATACGGCTTTGTCCTTACCTGCTGACTACCAAAGGGGTTGTACGCAGTGACCACCTGTCCCATGAACATGGAGGTGGGCACCATGACTCCGCATGCCATTGGAGCAGTCACAAGCTTGGTCACCAGCTGTTGGCCTGCTGGGAACCTGGAGAGAGTGAAATGGAGAAAGGGGAAGAAAAAGGGGAAGAGAAAGGGGAAGAGAAAGGGGGGGGTGAGAAACAGTAACCATGAATCATACTGGATGTCTACTATTCAAAGTTTGGTTTCAGATGGAAATTCTGCTTACTAAGGAGCAGTATTTCTCTAAGTATCAGGTTTGGTTGTTGTCTACCTACCGGATCTGTCGGTCTTGTGTGAAAGTGGCCACGGCGGTGCCTTGCTGTGTGGTGTTCTGCGGCAGGCTGGTGCTGATCTGCAGCACGTTGGGCTGCCCTGGCTGGGAAATCATCATAGTGTTGTATAGTGGGGCAGATACTGAGCCCTGTGTCTGGGGCTGAGCCTGGGGAGATTGCTGGGGCTGACGCTGGGGCTGGAGAGTGGCAATGTGGGGAAGGAGGGAGGGACATGACATGAATTCCTTTAAAACAGAGTAAACTGATTAAGGACCTTCATTTGTGGATTTTGCACCTGTTTTCTCCAGTTTTCATATCAGTATATATCCAATTCGAACATAGCTTAAAATAATTTAACACATCACTAAGCCGTAAATATACAAATAGAAAATAAATTGAAGGTAGTGGACAGGGGGGTTGTATTGAAGCCACTTCAAGACTTGGAAAAAGCCCCATATAGTAAGGTCAGACACTATTGTGTTACAGTATGCTTGCTTTTAATACATGAAAATACAAACATGAAGTGAAATGTGTTGCTTCTGTTGCACTGGCTGTTTTGAATTGATTGTATTATTACATGATAAGATGACTTCGATAGATCAAAGTGTAGAGGGTGTCTCTAACCATGGTAAATGTGATGGTTTGCGTGTTTTACAGGAGTGTAGTCTGTGATGTCTCTCACATGATGACACACTAACAGCATGTCCTGTGGCTCTTCCTATCATCCGAATTAGATGTAAACATTACAACTTCACAGAACAGTACGGTGTTTGTGTAGTTTGTAAAATTCTCCATATAAATGTGACTAATAGTGTAAAAAGTTCACACAAGATTAGTGTTCTCAGAGGACCTTGAATATTGAGTAAACAGCTAATTACTGTTGGACCGGTTTCCTTTAAAAGTTACAAATACTGCCAGTTTATCCGAAATTAAAAGAACAAAAGTTTGGTTTGAGCTGTGTGTGTGTGTGTGTGTGTGTGTGTGTGTGTGTGTGTGTGTGTGTGTGTGTGTGTGTGTGTCCCACCTGTGTGAGGGCGTTGGTCTGCTGCTGTAGGCTCTGCTGAGGGGGTGGTGCCTGCTGCTGGATGGTGAGCTGCTGAGTTCCTGAATGGACGGGGTTAATTGTCGTTTGCTGGACCTGATTGGTCAAAGCAGTCGCTTGTTGTACCGACCCCACCTGGGGGAGCTGCACGTTCATCGCTCCACCCTGCTGCTGCAGCAACATCTGTCGGGATAGAAACACTAAATGTAAGGCCACAGTGGTCTGTGTGTCTAGGTTTAAACTGCATGAGGTTATTTATGTACATTTATTTGCCCAATCAAAATACAGTATGTGTTTATGGTAGTAACACAATAACAATCATTTACTGAGCGTAAATTCTCTTTACATGGAACACATTCAGGTAGTGAAACTGCTGTTTCCTCTGAATAGAACAAAAACAATACATAATGAATGATTCTAGTTCTGATCTAGGTCAGGCACAGCAAGGTAGAATGCAACAGGAAAAAATACAGCTACTGAACTTTAAAAAAAAAAAGAAAAGAAGAGAGGTTGCGTGCTAGTTTTGTTCAAATAAGCAATTTTCCAAATATGGGGAGAAACCTGAATGCTTCTGCTAAAGCTCTTCATTGTTTTCAAATGAAAATGTCTTTTCAAAAAGGTAATTATGCAATTATTCTGTGAGCAAAATAAACCTTTTCAGTAAACTGAAGCAGCTCTCTGGTTTATTGTTTGAATATAATTAGTTTTCCTTTGCTGTAAAAGATTAGGTGCAGTACTCTTATCAAATATAGTCCTTAAACTTTGTCTTTCCTTTGCCCAACCCCAATGAAGTAAAACTGAGGAAGTCAGAGACAAAGAGAGATGAGGGAAGGAGAGAAACAAAATGAAGAAAGAGAAGATTTCAGATGCTGAGGAGTTGGTGTACTACATTATAAATGAGACAATGAATTATAGACTAAATTTAATAAATATACAAAGAGCAAACTCAACCTAAATTTGATGCCTATTTTATGAAAGGGCAAATTTTTACCTTTTAAAATCCCGCTGCCTTGACAGCTATCATGCGCGTGAGTCTACATCGTACCTGTATGCCCTGTCCCTGGACTCTCTGCAGCTGCTCTTGGATGTGTCTCAGCTCCTCCTGCTGCCGCTGGATGTTGGCCTGGATCAATCTTGTCCTATGTTCTAGCTGATCTTTTAGATGCTGCATGGCATTCACCTGTGCTGAGAACTCCATCACCGGCTGTGGGTGGAGAGAGAGAGAGAGAGAGAGAGAGAGAGAGAGAGAGAGAGAGAGAGAGAGAGAGAACAGGTCACTTACTTCAGCCGCACTGACTGTGTGTACATGCAGTCAGCAGTATCTGATGTTTTAGTGTTCATTACGAAACACTGGCAAGCAAACATCACAAATTCCACAGTAGGGCTGCAGCTAATGATTACTTTTTTTAATTGATTAGTCTGACTGTAATTTTCTCCATTAATTGATTAATCATTTGGTTAATAAATAGTCACAAAATAGTGAAAAATGCCAATCACAATTTCCCAGAACCCAATGTGACATGACCTCAATGTCTTTTTTTTGTCCGATCAATAGTCCAAAACCTAAAAGCTATACAGTTTATTATAGAATACTAAAAAACAAGCAATTATTAACCTTTGAAAACCCGGAACCATTGAATTTTTGGCATTTTCACTGAAAAAAAAAAAACCCAATTAAATGATTAATCTGTTGTCAAAATTGTTGCTGATTCATTTTTTTGTCAACTGACTGAGCATTAATCAACAAATCGTTTCAGGTCTACTCCACAATACATTATTATGTGATGAAATGACCCAAGTGTAGTACCACCATTCTCACCTGTACGTTCGTCTGTAGCTGCTGTGGTTGTTGTTGTTGTTGTTGCTGCTGCTGCTGTTGTTGTTGTTGTTGCTGCTGCTGCTGCTGCTGTTGTTGTTGTTGTTGTTGTTGTTGTTGTTGAGTGATCATACTTGGAGTTACACTCTGGCCTGTGGTCTGAGAGCTCATAGATTGCTAATATAGAGATAATCATATTATGACAACTGAAGTGTATGAATTTGTTAACCACACTGCATTATAAAACAGCTTTAAGTGAATAATATTCCATCTCTATTTATGTTACTCATGGTCAAAAAAATCAGTGTCAGCACAGGAAGTCCATCTAGTTCACTATGTGTTGGTGTTTTGGCCAATCAAGTCTCACCTGGCTGCTGATAGATGAGCGACGCTGTGATGTCATCTCCATGGTGGAGGCCAGTGACTGCCGAGGAGGCGTTGCCGTGTCCATGTGTAGCTTAGAGGCTGTAGCTGCAGAGACAAATCAATTGATGAGCAAGAGTCATACTCTGCTGACGATATCGGACCATCTTACTGCAAGGCTTCGTCATCCCATTAAACTCCAGATCTGATGTGCCACTGACCCGTCTTTAGAGTATTACTATTATTATAAACTGATTAATATTATGTATGTACATGCAACTGTGTGTGTGCATGTCCTTACAAGTGCAAGTGTTGTCAGAGACGTGCAATGAGGACTTGTGGGAACTCCGTGAGGAGGTTGAGGGTGTTCGGCTGTGGTCAAATCGCTCCAGAGCCTCCTTGAGGCTGGACGTATTCAGCTGTGACTCTGAGCCAGAGTCCTGACTCTGAAAACAGATAAGCAGAGGAAAAATACACTTACATACACAGCCGACCCTTTAAAAATAAAAGTCAGAAAAGAATTGAGCGAAAGATCATTCAGGATAAAAGCCATGAAATCTGATTTGAACCAACAACAATTGATACACTGTATGTGCTTGCCTACTATCCTATCAATACATACTAATTAATAATTAGATAGACAACGCAAAAGGGTCATTTATTAACACGTAAACTGAATTAATATGAGATTAACAACCACTATCCTAGTTTTTTTTTTAAATTTTTTATATCTGTTCCATCCAAAATTTGATTTATGATACATCTGTTGTTCTCATCTGGATGTAATCACTGACCAAAGGGATTGAGATAACATCAGAGAACAACAGTCAATTTGTCAGAGATTTGTAGACAGTGTGACAGTGTGAGAAATGTTAAGAGGAACAGCAACTCACAGACAGAAGTTAATGGATAACAAATTTGGCTTTTGACTTCCTGTTGTATGAGACAGTTTACATTAAAACAAGTTTGGGGTTTTATTCTGTGAGCCTTTTAAAATATTTAATAATAGGGTGGCTCCTGATGAGGCTGAATATATTATCTTGTATGTTTAATACATTGCCACTATAGAATTTCAGTCAATCAATTAATCCAAGTTCAGTCACACTGCTGATAGTTTAGTTTTGTATACTTAAGCTTAAACAACAAATCTACAAATTCACCATGATTTTTACAATTTCTCCTCCATACCTGACATATTGTGATTCCTTTCATCGTTTGAATCGTGCATTTATGAAAACAGACGAGTATAGACCATTTCTAGAAGTAATTTCTCACCTTATCTGCATTAGCTTCTGGGTTAGACTCCTCAATGCCCAGTTCTCTGCGCTGTTCTGCCCTCACCTCTGCATAGCTGCATTTTAGACAAAACAATGGAGGTTTTAAGGAACCACCGGTGAAGAAGCAAGAAGGTAGCATGCATGAGAGATGCGAAGACAATTAAGAAATGCTCTGTCACCAGTAAATAGATCACAGTGGATATGAGGAGTCTTTTATTATTATAGACTCTTAACAATCGGAACTAAAAAGTCTCTTATAAACATACCATCATTAAAAGGTACAGAGAAAAAGGGAAGATGAGGCAGAATTCAGCTACAGTACCTGACTACGGTGTGCGTGCAGACAATAAACTCAGGCCGAGAGTTCCACTGGTGATAGGTGATGTAGTAGTGCGTCTGAAGCCAGATCCACTGTTGACCTTTAGTCAGGAAACGGTAGTAGCAAGACTTCCCTTTGCCGTACTGCATCACTGAACAGGAGAGAGACAGAGACAGACAAGAGAAGTGCAGCAACGTTAGAAACAACAAGCAGAAAGAAACGCTTTTACAATAAATCTTAACTGAAAGAGTGTAAATGTGAGCCCTCACAGTGTTCGTGACACTTGGCTAGTGTCTCCAGGTCATCCACGTGGTAATAGTCATACCCCGATGTTCCCAGAACCTCGAAAGGCAGGTAGCCGATGATTGGTGGAGCTCTGAAAAGGAGAAATGCCATTATTATCAGTCACACAGAAAAACTTAATGTAGGCAGAGTCAAAGTGAACTTGATAACCTTGTAACCTGATGCAGCTCAAATGTTCATGCCGCAAAGAAATTCATATTATGTGAATGTAATAGCTGTATACTGTAGCTGTTCTGAATGGCCACACTGGAAGGCGTAGTGAAAAGCTGGCCATCACACAGAGAGGGGGGAGACGTGATATTGTTTAAATATGTGGATAATAACACACATTTTCAGACAGCCTCTCTTCCTATAGTGTTGCAATCGGTTGTTCACATGAAAAGTGACAGCTTTGTGAAGAATAAAAAAAGAGTTTGAGAAGTTCAAACTCTGACTCCTTTCTCACTTCCGCACAACTGGCCAATCGCGGCATGAATGCGAGTGTGAATGTCAGATTTCGGAAAGTTACAGAAATGGTCATACACAGATCCCCCTAATCCGACATCGGAAAGGGGAGGGCATTTCTGAGGCTATTCAACCATCCGACAAGATGGAGTGCACTGGCAGCTTAAGGAGCAATGCACAATTAAATGTGTGTGCTTGTGTGTTTACCTGTGGTCTAAGAAGAGGAACTTCCATTCTAGACTGTGCCTGGAGGTAAATTCTTCATTGGGCTCCTCCACAGTACACATCTCCTATAAATATAAAAACAAAGACAACAGAAGAGAGAAGGTATATATTAGATAAAATGATTAATTAATGACTGTGTCATTTTATTTGCATGTGTTTGTGTTTGCAAGAATACCTTGATAAACTGAGGTTTGGCCAGCCGAACAGTGGCAACAAAGCACACCTGGTCATCGAACGCAGGTTGTAGTGACCGCTGTAACACCCCTGCTAGACCATTCCTCGTCATGTTGGGAACTACACAACACAGAACAGAGTTTGTCATTGAAACGGTTGTTCACTCAGTGAGTCAAGGAATATACAGCGTGGCTCCATACGTGGGGCATGGAATGACCACTTTCAAGGTGAGTGTTTGACTGCTGACACTTTGACACCAACTGATACTGGTGAATATGCAAGCTTGTTATGCGAAATAGCAAAGAAATAAATACTTTAACTTTGAAGGGATTGTGGCCTGTTATAAAATTTCTCACATGCAATATTGTTTAAATGACTAAAATAAAAATGTAAAAAACATTGCTATTTAAGTGACATACCATTGTTGAGTGACTTGAAGTTGCCAATGAACTTAACATATTCGTAGACAGGAGGCTCTTTGGGGTCAATAGCCCCTCGCAGAATATGGCAGCAGAACTCCATGTGGTTCTTAGCTGGAGACAAAATAAATGTTAGGTCAAAAGTCAAACATTGTTCATGTGTTGGAAGGAAATCAAAACAATACATTCACAAGATGCAAAAAATAAGCCAGTGTTTTTTAGACTTTTTGTGGTGCTGCACTAAGAATTAACACTGGCTCCTTTTTTAGCTATTCCAGTCGGAGAAGATGGCTCAGGGCTATGATTATTTTTTATCTACCAAATTGCTTCCCAACAGACAAAAGATGAACAGGGAAGGATTTATACTAAACTAACAAGATTAGCTACAGCGCTATGAAAACTTTACACTATCTTTAATTTTTTAAATAAAATTTGTCAAAGATATGTCAGTATGTTTTATTACAGTCAATAAGATAAACATGGGTTTCTTGTTTGAGACAGAAACAAAATAAGGCAATTTATTTGGATATTAAGGCTCAAACACACATTTATATGAATAAAAAAAAAAAATCAGATAACAGCAGCAAGCTGTGCAAGTACAGGAGTAAATGTTGAAGTGAATGATATTCCCATTTAACCACAGCACAAAATACAGTACAGTAACATTGGATAATGTTGAAACAACCAACAAGTAAGGTGTAATATGACTTGGAGTGTTACTGACTCTTCAGGGAATCAGTGCTAAGGCTCTCTGGGTCGGTGGGGTGCGTGGACAAAGACTTGTACACATCGGAGTGTTCCCCAATTGGCAGGAAGTTCAACAGGTTCTGGTCCACCAAGTCCGTCTGGGGAACACAAACACATACGTTGCATGACAACACATAAATAAAATCAGAAGAATTGCCAAACCCTTTTTTCAGCACACACAGACAAACACACACACACATATACACACAGAGGTCATTTTGACAAGTTTAATCTGAACCAGACACTCATACAAAAAAATCCTGTTAAAGCTTGTTCTACAATAGAGTGGATGACTAATACATGCCAGACAAAGACAGAACCAGTGTTACTCACTGGGAGGTGTTCTAGCAGTGAGGTGACACTCTCAGAGACGTAGAGGATGTTCCCATCAGTCATTATTGCTATAAAGAACCCATCCAGAGCCTGATGATGCAAGACAAGATGAAGAGAACACCGCTAAATGTCGGTCTACAGCAGTGGAAGTATCTATTAAAATGATACAGCAGCTTTTTTACTTTAGAAATTAAATTTGAATCCAATTGGACTTGTTGAGGTGAAGTAGAATTAATCTTGATCATGGTCATGAACAGACAGGACTACAGTACAAAATGTGAGATTTCTGACCTCCAGCATGAGCTGGGTGAACTCCTCATTGCTAAGAAAAGGAGGCTTCCAGTCCTGCCTGATCTCACTCGACTCCGACTGTGCGGCGATCTCTGATGGTGGAAACAGAAAGGAAATGGTATTTTTAAGAAGAAAAAAACATCAGGTCTTTCAGGAAAAAGTCAAGCGAAGAAAACGTAATGAGGTGACAGAACATAAAAGAGACAACACAAAGACAAAGCATGCACTAACACAGGACAACATGGTACAAAAATGTATTGATAGTACAGTGGTGACAACAAAGCAGTTAAACAGAACACTAGATAACACAGTGCACCAGTGAAGTGGCAGCTGATAGTTAACTATCATGCACAGCAATGATAAGGGCTAGGATTAAAAAGAATAGTAACCCACACGCAGTGATTAAGTATTTCAGCATAAGAGAATCTCAGTATTCAAGTGGCGATCAACTAAGATCATGAGGGGAAAGAGAGTAGAGGATGTAGGTGTAAAGCAGCTCAATCAAATAATTAAAGTATGGCATCATTATTAATCATAATACAATATGCAGTCGAAAGGTTAAAATGTATTAAAGAGTAATTCACACTTTACAGGTACAGTACCCATGTCTCATAAAAACATGGAGTGCCTGTTCCTTTTAACAAGCTCTAGTAATGAGAGTAAATAAGCACAGACTAGAGTGCATCATAAAACTAAAAATAGAACAAAGTGTCCACCCTGTTACGTGTTCAACTCAGGAAGTAAGGTGAGGATGGTAGCGAGCCCTGACCTTTGTGTTTACACAGGAAGTCAATGCTTTTCTGCAGGATGGTGGACTTGTCCATCTTCCTGGTGTTGCCCGGCAACATCGTGCCGAGTTCCTTGATGAGGACATTGAACTGGTCTCTCCGTTTCTTCTCAGACTTGTTGCGGGACACACTACAATCACAGTCCACAGTTATGAATTAGATCCTAAATGTTATGCAGCTATAGTGTTTTAACCAGATTTGCAGTTTTGACAAACAGAAGAAACACGACGAATAAATGCTTATGAAAATAAGCAGATGTAACCTTTTGTGGTGTGACCCTGGAAATGTTAACGTTAAGACAGTATGGCTGCTGTGTACGGCACACAATAAAGTCAGTTCTGACATATTTTCTCTACTCTATTTTCTCTAAGTACGTACTTATACCAATCTTCTTTATCCATCAAGAGTAAAATTCAAGCACTTTCAAGGTACCTAAACCAAAACATTTTCAGACTCTTGAAGCCTTTATCATCACATCTAAATTGTTACTATAAATGCCAGGAGACAACAAACAAATATGACGACAGGATCATTTCATTTGAAATATTAAAAGACTTTTGGTTTACATAAGTGAGTATATTCCTTAACCTTGAAAACATAACAGTTAAAATTAAGCATTTTCCAAACTTTCAAGACTTTGTACAAACCCTGTAAATATGTTTCAAATGTTGGTTAATTCAACAAGTGCAGGTCTGGTCAACATAATCCTTTAAATACCATGTGATGTTTTCTGAAAAGAATTGGTGTATTTATATTAAACATATACTACAAGTAGCATCACTCTAGCGTGTTCATCTTTAGATCTAGCTTACCGTTTTGCTTTGTCCTTTTCATCTTCTTCCATCAACCCATCAAAGATGCTACAATCATCCCTACGGGAGGAGAGAAAAGTATTCGCTTTGTGTTTTCCTGTGTACGCACGTTTGTTGGCAGCTTGAAAGCAGATATGTATTGTTAATAATTGCGAATGACGGATGTTGGCTAATGAGGGGATCCCTACATGCCAGGAGAGAGAGCGTTAAGGAATGTGTTGTGCTTGCCAAGAAGGCTACGAGTGCATTTCTGTAACAGGGCGTGTTGTTGCGTATGTTTCAATTAATATGGGTAATTACAAATACTTTCATTTGTACTGATGGATGTTATCTGGGGCTGTTTAATATCTTAAAATTTGACTATTTTGATACCAAAAAAAAGAAACGAAATAACATTCTTCTCAAGATTTTTTTTTATTGTGGCACGCCATTTGATAATAATCATATAATATGAAATTAAAGGAGCATAGAATGTGTGTGTTGTAGCATACCCTATGCTTGATGTCATGGTGGCTACTGATCAGGGCTGTGGCTGCAGTGATTTGCTCTTTAGGCGTGAGGTAGGCATTTGGAAGACCACCTGGAGAGACAAAAAAACAAGTATTGTATTAGCTTAAGTGCTAGTTATGATTTACATATATTGCAATCCAGCGGACTAAAAACATGAGTGAATATTTTGGTGTGCAGTACCTGCAGTACGCTGTGTTTTTTTCAGGCTCTGTACTGCATACAGAGCCTGAAAAAAAGAGTTCCCCTGTTCTACTTATTAAATCACATATCATTTTTGGATTAAGAATTGATTCTGAATCACATCTTAACACCAAAGATTGAAATCAAACTAAATCATGATATTCCCAAAGATTCCCACCCCTAATTAGTTGCTTTCATTTTAACACAATTGTAACTGTGTGCATGTGCACACACAAAAATACACTCATCTTGACAAACAGGTTAACTGGTCATCTCAAATAAGAACAGGTCAACCTTATTGAATTATGTAAACTTGATGCAAAGTCCTTGTTGATACATGTTTAATGTTTTAAATATGTTTATTCACCCAGTATGTCATTCTCCAACACTAATTACAATTATTGGGGTTCAGATAACTGGCTCACTATGGTGGCTTTTTTTATACAACTGACTAATATTTTAGTGTCAACTTGACTGAATCATGGATCATGAATCATAGCACAGATGTCAGAAAAGACCATATTGTGGTCAGTAACACATTATAACACAAGTTGCAAATTGTTTTAGTAAACATCTGTATAAATATGGTGTAATTAGATTTACTCAGTGAAAAAGAAAAACTTAAATTAGCCTATGAAAGCATTTTTAAGTGTGTCACAAGATGGTTAGTCAGTTCTCACCCCAATGCAGCTTATGCACGTGGTCAGTTAACGTCTTTTCAGGGGTCGTAAAAGGGGTTTGGGGTCAAAGCTGACTCTACGGTCAAAACTGGTGTTGAGGTCATTGGGGTCACGAGGGGGCACCAGACAAATTGAAAGACATGGTGGTCAACCAAACCTGTGGGAGAAATCAGAGCAGAAAACTGGGGTTACATGTTGTCATCATCAGGTTAATATGGGCACAACTTTTAGCAATTTTCCATCTTTACTGCCATGGGAATAGTGAAGAAAAGAGTCCAATTGCAACTGCAGCCAACAAATGATGATTTTCAAAAGCTAAAAAGTCCTATCTGGGAAAAACCCCCCCATCTTGGTTGTAACCTACAATAATGAAAGAAAAACTCAAATATTCATTTCTTAAAATATTTTCTGAGAAATCTCTAACTAACCCTAATCAGATACTGTGTGTTAACTCAAAATTAGCTCACAAGTTTGTATTTTAATGTGAGATGCAGCAGAACAACAGATTACCAGCCAGTGTAGTAGACCACCTTTACCGATTTATCAGCTAATGACAGTTTTACTGCTTTTTAACCAATTAGACAGTGTGTCATTTAACATATAAAACTGGACCCTGCTGCAAAAAATGCACAGTTGCTTCCAATTAGTACTGTCAGTGTAAATGAGTAAATGAACCAATAAATAACTAATGAAACAGATGTTCATAAATTAAGGTCCTGGAATCCAGTTATTGCGCCACAAATTCTTTAAAGTGTGAATCATATAAATCAATGCAGCGAGGAAAACCTGGAATAAATCAGTTATTATGCTTACATTATTAGTTCTTGAGAAACTCCTTTGGAGCACAGTGACCCACTTATGAAAAACGTGGCGATTAAGTATTTTTTTAAACTTACTTTCTGGAATGTCTCTTCGCAGGCAAAACTAGCTGCTTTAGATCCTATACTTCCAGGCACTGACAAATCTTCTCGTATGAGCCACACCTCACCTGCAACACAAATAACCCACACTCATTCACAAACATACCATGGGGCCTGTGTTCACTATTTACCATACATGCAAATTCTACAAGAAATGTAAAGATGCTGGTTGGTTGCTGCAAGTTAAAAACAGGAAATGAGGGCTGCAACCTTAGTTGGTTATAGCCCTCATTTCCTGTTTAATAATTGTTTGCTCAAAAAAATTGCCAGAAAATGCCCATCACATTCTCTTCAAATCGTCCGACCAACAGTCCAAAACTAAAATATATTGACACCACTATCAGATTAGGGCTGAAACTAATGATTATTTTCATTATCAGTTTATCTCCCATTTAGTATTAACCGATTAACTGTTTGGTCTATTAAATGTCACAAAAATGGCACACTTTCCTGAAGCTCAAGATGAGGTCAAGATGGGGTCTGACCAACAGTCCAAAGCCTGAAGATATTCAGTTTACAGCGAAATAAAACTCAGAAAAGAACAATATTCTCACAATTGAGAGGCTGGAACCAATTAATGTATGGAATTTCTGCTTGAAAAAAATGACTAAAGGAATCAGTCAGTTATCAAAATAGTTGCTGATTAATTTTCTGTCAATCTAATTGATTAATTGTTTCAGCTCCATTATTTTCATCCTGTAATGATCGGCCAGTTATTTTCTCAACTAATCATTTGGTCTATAAAATGTCAGAAAACGCCCATCACACTTTCCCATAGCCCAAGGCAAGATCTTCAGAGTGCTTGTTTTGTCCGAACATCAGTCTTAAACTTAAATATTCATATTACTATCACATAAGAAAAAGAAAAACTAATCCTCAGAATTGAGACGCGATTACTAAGGAACGTTGGCATTTTTGCTCGAGAAATTATGTCAATTAAATGAGCTAATCGTTTTTGTGATGTCTAGGTGAACAGTCTAACAATGAAGTTCCCAAACCTGTCAAGCAGACCCAATCAGACAACATACTACCACTTGGATCACACTGTGTCCCTATGAAGCCCATCTAAGAGGATTTTGCTGCAAAATATGACAGTAGACAGGAAGGTCAGCGTGGGTACAGTAAGACCTATGGATAACATTAACCCCCTGCTAGCTTACCTTATTTTACTCATTTTTAGTGGGAGATAATAGTGAGATTTAGGCATTTTAAACCATCTTAAGGACCCCACAGTGGTCCCGGGTCTCCACTTTGGGAAGCACTGGCCTGACCTACAGTCATGTATTCCTGCTGGCCAAAAAGTGAATCCCCGTAAGACTGAGCTCCTTCACTGGACGATTCTGCTCAATGTACACCATTGCCAATGAATAAACACTAATATTAGCAATATTTCCCAGTGGAGACCACATAATGCAGTCGACCAAAACAGCCATTAGCTATCAGATAGACATTTTTTAATATACCTTTTAGTGCCACAGGTGTTCGTTATACAACCGAAAGAGAGCAACCCATATAGCTAGCTAGCAGGCTAACTAAGCTTGCTACCGAAAACTGCCCATTTAACTCAGATTTAATGCTCTTACTGCCCCCGTTTCCTCCCGCTACACTCACACTCACACTCACAACACTGAATGACACAGTTATGGCTGGCACATTATTTCACGTTTGTGAAATAAACAGGAGGAATATCGGTCTCTATCATGGCAAGCTGGCGCCGAGCCTCAAGCTGTCACGCAACAACTGACATTGGACACAAAATAATGCATAAAATATTACCGTTGGTCCTCAAACACCGCGAGAAAACTGAGCCTAAACATCCGCGCGGGACACGATCCTCGTAAAAGCCCACAAAAACATTAATGTCGGTCGCTGAGAAATGTCTAAAACCAGCGATGGTGGAAACATAAGACGTACATACAAAAGATGTATGTACACACACGCACACACTGTCCCCGGGCGCAGACATATACACACACAGACAGGGATACGCGCGCACGTTCGCCCACTCGTACACATAGACACTGGCTGCTCTGAATGTGGGTCACTGGGCCTTGCTCTCCCTCGAGCGTGCGGAAACAGTCCCGAAGCCTCCTCTGCAGTCCGACCGCTTCCGCACGCTAAAAAAACCCACACCGTTTACCGACTACAACGGCCGTGCTATTTCACAGTCGACAGCCACCACTGGCTTTGGATATGCATTAAAAAAGCCTTACCTTCCCGAATAAACGACGGCAGCCTCCGTGTTTTGCTTACTTGAACGTTGCATCGAAGTGGTGGGGGCCAGGAGGACTCCGGGTTGGGGAGAAAAACAGGAGGCCTACTTCATATTACGACTTACAGTCATGCGCAATAGAGACAGTAGGGCGCACTATTTTGTAAGTACAGTAGCAGCAAAACTGAGGGGATCGCTGAGTGATCTTCAGAGGGGAAATGAGTCCGCGTGTTTTTGTGGCTTTTCCAGCCAAACTAGTCCACAGTCGGTGCCACCTAGTTTTTGACATGATAGAGAATAAGGGCAACATAGCGATTCTGCGTCTGACTTGCAAATGAATGCATTTCAAACGAGAATGACGGATGCTTCCGGACAGATATCCACTTAATTGGCATTTTATTAAAGTCTCGGCTTAATATTTAGAGTCAAAATGTTAAATGCCGTCCTATTTAAATATTTTCACAATTATATTAATATGCATCATTAACATCATATTATTTTCAAGAAAACACAGTTGAGGTTATAGTGAATGGACTGTGAATGTGAATGTGACATTGGACGGTCGCCAGGACTGTGCAGAGCAGGGTAGGGATGGCCCTGCCTGATGGCAAGGGGTTTCCCCTTTTATCGACATCCAATCAGAAGCTCTACAGACCGTGACGTTGTACCTGTACTGTGTCGAGGTTCCCCTAAACTCACATTATTGTGCATTTTGACATTATAAACATTTTTTATGAGGCATGATGAGGGATTAGGTGTTCATTTCACATTTTCTCCAGACGTCCATAAAATTTGTATTGACATACTTTTATTGACATAACATAAAATGATATACAAAAGTAAGTGATGTACTGCTTAAAACAACGTTTACAACCCCTTTCTAGGTAAATACAACCTTCATAACGTAACATTAAAGAAAAGAGATGCCAGAGGAGTCATGTAAGGGCCGCAGTAAACAAAATGTATAATGGCTGCGGTGATAGCTATTTATACTGTATTGTTCATTGTCTTTATGGACGAGAGAATATTATGTTATCAAGACATATAAGTCATATTTATAAATAGAAAATAAACAAGCTACTGTCTCACTGTTGCAGAATTAAATCTCCCCAGTTAGGATTACCGCACTGTGTTAATATAGAAATATTAAAACCCACAGTTCAACCTTCATTTACAAGCAATTCATACCTATATTAAAACCATTTGAGATTAAAAATATGCTGACCATAATTTGCTGTGCTTTCTTAAATCCTGATTTTAAAACTACAAACAAAACAATAGCTTACTTGCTGCAAAAAAAAAAAGTGTTTAATAGACCTGGAGATGGCCAGTGCAGCGGTTTAGATGCTCTGAGGGCATTATCAGCTCTAACAACGGAAGACAACTGATTGAAGAGAAATTGATTTTGTCAAACTCCATGTGTGCGTAAGTTAAACCTTCGACGGCCCTGTTTTTGTGTGTGTTTACATGGGTGTCAATATACATTGTATGCAACATATAACCTCAACTTTTCTTCATCATTTTCATTCATCACCCCCACCCCGTTCACTTCTGCACAGATGCAGAAGTGTGTTGACATGACAGGCAGGTAGAGGTGTGGATAATGCTAAAGACTATTATTGTATTGTCAGGACTTTAGGAATATAATGGGAAAAGTGATCTCATACGTTACATAATGAGGCACAGTACTGAAGCTAGAAAGAGGTCGTTATTAATTATTTTAGTTTTAGGGTGAAGAGGGAGGGGCTTTTCACAACCATCTTTGCTCCAAGACAAGGCTAAATGTTTCTAGTATTTTGAAACATGATAAAAGTCCATTATCTTTTCATAAGCCTGGTTGCCTGCGCGACTGACCGAATCAACTCATTTTGTATCATGTCCTGAAAAACGGCTGCTGGAATTTGATCATGGCTTTTGCTTTTATTAACCATGAGTTATTGCTAGACTTCCTGCCCTGTTCTAACATAGGGATACTGAGGCACAGATCACCTCTGTGATAAACTCCCTGAGCTGACTGCATGAAACATGACTGTCTTCATAGTCAGTCCTACCTGACCAAAGCTGAGGGGTTAGAATCATAGAGTCAGTCATGATATGATACCATCAAAAAATAATTTCCAATGATAACAATGGTGTCACAATGCAAGCAAGCAATTCTGTATTATGTGATATATTAGTTATATACAATGCATCACAACATCAGTGTAATTTAAGAACTTTACCTAAAATGCTAAACATAGTTTTTCAATGAACTGACAAAAGGCTGAATGACCAGAAAGCAAAACAGTTCAAGAGTTAAAATTTCTGCAGCAATTAAACAATGCAAACTTAAATCTTTTTTTTAATCTGTGCACTACAATACTACCACAAAAATTGTAAATTGTTAAATCAAAATCTATATGTTCAATGAAAACAGCATTCCTGTTTTCACACATGCACACGTGTAATTCCAGCCTTGGGCTTGTGCATTAAACAAAAAGTCTTTTCATTAGCTCTATTCTAGTTTTCTTAATGTATAACAGTGCTAACCTCATTAATTCTCTCCTCCTGCGTGGACTCATTATACCTCTGCACCTTCTCAGAATTTCTCTCCACTTCTTATTCTTTTCTTCAATCTCCTCTCTGTGAACTCATTTTCCCCTGTCGCTTTTCTGTTTAGTTATCTTCTGGTTTGTTTGGATTAGCTGTTCTCTGCATCTTAAGGATTCTCTCCCTTTTCCTATCTATGATTTTCTCTCCTTTCTCATCTTTCCTTCGCTCAGCACACCTTCCTGCATAATCTGTATTATTTATTCCTTAATTATTCTCTGCAACCTAGTCTTTTTTCACATTCACCTTCTCTGTTTTCTTTTCTTCAGATCCTCTGTTCTTCCTGTCTTTGCTTTCTTCTTCCTTTGCTTCCTCTGCGTTTTCAATTGTTATATTTTGCCACTCTTATTCCTCTACATCCTTCGTGTCTTCCCTCCTTTTCTGTTTCTTGATAATTTTTTTAATACTTCTTGATGGCCTTTTCTTCTTTCCTTTCTTTCTCAGCAGCTCCTTCTTCCTTTCTTTCTTCCCCAACTTCACCATCCTTCCAGTGTTACACAGATCTTCTCCTCATCCTTGCTGCCAGGTCCTCTGACTTTACTAAACTATATACCTCCTCTTAGTCCTCTTTAATCATACGTCTCTCTTTTTCCAAGCTCCTCCCATATTGCTAAAGTTTCTATACGTTTCTATCCTGTTACTCACCTGCATGTTTCCACAAACTCGTGAGGGGTCGGGGATAATGGGAATGCTCTCATAAATCATCACGAAGAACATTTTCTTAAAAATACAGATACAGACACACTGAGGTAGCGTTTCCATTGAATATTAATGGGGAATCATTGTGGCCTCTACCTACAAAAACTACTCTCTTGTGCCAATCTTGGATTTTCTCCAGTTATTGTACAAATAAGAATCCTTTCATTGGACATGACAGACATACTGGGGTTAAAGTTTATGATAAATAAGTACAGCAAACCTCATGTGTTATTCATGAGACTCAACACTTGTATATTTCCTTTCCTCCCTACTTCCTGCCAATCCACTCATCTTTCCATCTCAGAGGCAAAAAGCCTTTCAAGTGAACATCCACAAAAACCATCCACAACAACAACAATAATAAAGCACTTAGCTGTGGAACAACCCGTCTTTGTTTTCACAAAACGTGACAAATCCAATGGAGCCACACTCTTTCCTGCTAACAAATGAAATCAGAGCTTTGGGCTGATTCGTTCTGGGGCGGTTTGCTTATGGAAA
>LKNJ01002182.1:0-42079 GCA_002120245.1 Maccullochella peelii | reverse complement strand
ACACACACACACACACACACAGAGTTTTGACCCGCCTCTCACAAACTTAAAAAATAAAACATCCGTAAGTGTAATATTATGTTCTTTCTGCTTATCAGTGCATCTAGCAAATTGTCTCGCAGAGCCATGCTCATTAAAGAAGTGTAGCATCCTTTATGTGCTTGTAAAATCCCTCCATTTAAGTGCTTCACCTCTCAGAGATTGAATTACTACAGGGTAATGGAAACCACGCAGAGTGCTGTGGGACATCCTTTTCCCACACAACAACCATTTAATCACAGACAAACATTGGGCACTGTGCCACAGCATATATCAACATCTATACGTGAGTGAGTGGAGACAGAAAGACCATGGAAAGAAAGAAAGAAACTGTAAGTGAGGGAACATATAACCACATACAGCACAACTAGGGTAAAGTACTGTACATGTCTGTGCTTTGGGTCAGACACACTCCACTGACGTGAATACAAATCCAAGAGTGAAATCCATATTTGCAGGAAACTTGAGTCAACATCAGGATGAGCATCATAATGGATCTTAATTGGAGCAATAAAAGGCTAAAATGATGAAGAGATTGGCCTTTAATTGCTCCCTTCGACTAAATCCCTCCTGGGCAGATTGGTATGAAGGCAGTACTTAAATGAAAGATTAACATTGATCATCAAACCTGATCACTGCAGTGTGTGCGTGTGAGCGTGTATGTGTGTGTGTGTGTGTGTGTGTGTGTGTGTGTAGTAGAGCTCATTTCACACACAACCACATACCTTCACGTGGTCTGACCAGAGGAAACATCACCACCTCCCTTCCCACCACAGCCAGGTTTCATTTTTTTTTCTCACTTCTGTCTCTCTCTTGGATTTCCTCATCTCTTGTTTGTCACTCTCTCATCTCTGAACCTTACTGTCTCTGATTTTTTTTTTAAAGCTTTTTCCTACCATCCGGTCTTGATTCTTCTCTTCCTCTCGCCAGTGATGTCGTCTCTTTTGAGGGAGGAGATGCAGAGAGTTTTATTCCGACCTGCAAAACAGAGACTGGTGGAGTTTATTGAGATTGAAGAGCCGTCGCACGGGAGACATTTTCTCTGTGTTTCAGGTAAACAACTTTCTTGTTCATTAGGTAGTAATTTCAGAACATTTATCTTCATCTGATACATTTGAAAGTAGTTTTTAATAGTTAAATATGCTCAGTTATTCAAGATCATTTCAAATCTATTTCATTTCAACATTTCTTATCTTTATATTGGAATTTCCCTTTACAGGTAATACAGAATATTATTTTGGGTGTAGAGAATCTGTAAGGAAATGTGCTGAACATGTCTTTGTACTACTGTGTGAAACAAGCTGTGTAAGGTCTAACAGGCCTGAAATGAGTCAAGGTTTTACTTTTACTGGAGATGAAATGGGTGCACCTTTTTACTTCCGTTAACACTATATCCCCATTTTCTGTAGTTGCAAAAACCAAAGTGGTGCAGTTAAGTATAGTTCGATGTCCGATATCTCAGACGTCCCTAAAGTCTGGATCCAAGAGGTCCCACACCAAACGCTCCAGCATACAGGAGTGCTACATCAGGACGGAGATCTGGTCCCTGCAAGACCTGACTCTTGTTGACGGACGGGACCCTGATGTGGTAATTAACAAAATTTAATTGCAATTTCCATAGCTTATTATCACATTATTTCCTATAGTTTTGGACCTAAAAGGGAATATCAACTGTCTCTCATTGTGATCATAAATAAAAACAAAATAAATAGAATTGCATAAGGAGAAAAAGAGAATTACAACACAAATATACCTATACCTATTTTCTGTGCACTACCACCTCAATTATTTGTTTTCATAATGAAGATATCTGGGTGTGACAAAAAAAAATCTTAACTCAAGGTCCATATAGCTTTATCTGAAGCTTTCAACCACATTTCATCAGTCAAACAAGAGTTTTCTCAGTTGGAGATCGAGATGTCTCAGCAAGTCATTCTTAGAATATGAAAAAGTTGTAACAACATCCAATGTGCTGCAGAAATGAATTCATGTTTTTATCAACAACATTATTTCATATCTTCCAGCAGTCTGTTTGCTTTCATATCTAGAATTCCTTTGATGGGTTCTTGTCAGGTTTAGAATACATTTAATCAAGTGGCCGTTGAGTTCAATCACTGTGTCTGCTATGATTTTTAAAAGGGTTACACAAAAGATTTTTTTTTGTAAGTAATGCTATCTCATTCTGTGTCTATGTGTCCTCTGGCTCCAGGACGACCCCTGTTTCCTGCTGCACTTTGACAAGGTGCGTACAGTGACGGCCATCAGCTGCTCAGCCAAATACTCTATTGTACGTGCCCTGGTTGCTCTCAGCGACCAGTACTGTCAGAGGTCACTGAACCTGCGGAACTTTGACTGGGCCTACATCAAGCCCACCTCCTTTTACTCAAATAGAGGAGACTGTGTTGTTCTAACACAGATATGCTTCTATGCATTCAATTTGGTATGTTTGTCCATGTGTCCCGTGCCCCTGGATGCATAATGGGATGACACAATGATCGTGTGTGTGTGTCAATTAAAGTTTGTGTTGATGTTAGAAAAGTGTAGCAGGTTTACTGTATATCACTTGTGTTGAGTGGTGTGAATGTATGCTAGTGGCTTCTGTTACACTAGGGCTTTGATGAAGAGTTATTCACCATGAAATGTCTTTTGCATTAATACTCTGCTCTGCTGAATGTATCTTCATGGCAAATGCAAATTTCAAGCAGCTTGATATTTGTTAACTGTATAATCTACTTTTGTGGTCTTTTAATTACGTATTTCTCAAAGTATTCTATTCTGTGTGCTATTGTAAAAATGTGAATTTCAAATGGAGAACAAATAAAACAACTACCGTGCACATTTCTTGCCTTTCTCTGCCTTTAGCC
Organism: Maccullochella peelii; assembly: GCA_002120245.1. Classification (NCBI taxonomy): domain Eukaryota; kingdom Metazoa; phylum Chordata; class Actinopteri; order Centrarchiformes; family Percichthyidae; genus Maccullochella; species Maccullochella peelii. Next base: position 39,176 of record LKNJ01002182.1, on the reverse strand, counting down.
TACTTAAAAGTATAATGTGGTATTAATTTAATAATTCACTTTGTACAATATTTTCGATTATTTCTATAGGAGCTTGTCTGTCGTAGGCTTACCAATGGTAGTTTATGCCTTCAGTCTGGGCCCTAACTACACAAGTGAGGAGGAGGGATTCAGGCCTGAGGGGCGTTTACATTCTATAATTCTATAAATATATTAACATTTGGTGTATATTTTATGGGTTGATTAGAATCGATATATTGATTACCTTTAGGCCAAAAGTAAATAAAGGATTCAGTATTACCCGACCAGATTTTTACTCATTGCTTTGTTGAGAAGGTTTTGAAACTGTATTTATGCATTCAGACCTTCATATTGAAACTAAAATTGACAGAAAATAATAACAATAAATGATCAGTTAGCTGAATAAATATAATATGAAAAATGCAAGTAATGAAAAGATATTAAAACTTTTTTAGTATCTGGTCAAAGTTAAAGGAGCACAGGGGACTTGGACTCGTGACTATGGCCCTTTCAAAATCAGCTTTATTGGCCAAGTATGTTTACACATACAAGGAATTTGACTCTGGTTTTAAGTTGCTCTCAGTGTAGGCCTACTTACACACATATCAATTTAGAGGAAGATAGAAATAGACATACAGAAAAAACCAAGAACAACAAAGCTGAACAAAGATAGGTAAAACTAAACATAGAACTATTATGTACATACAAGTAGATGAAAAAATAGGTGTATAGATAAATATATATATATATATATCAAAAGCAACAATTACCAATAACGTACAATGTCTATATGCAAGTCCAGTGTTCTGTAGATTGTCAACAAATACAAATAGTGCAAAGGAATACAGGTTGAATGGGTAAAGTGCTAGATTACTTTATGTACATGCTATTAAAATATTTGCAATCCTACTGTAAGTTTTACCCATGATGATAAACAGTTTTTCTGTATCCTTCCTAAATCTATTTATCTAACACAGGACGAGTTTTTTTCTCTTCCTCCTGTGGTTCAGCTTTCTACATACAGGTGGAGCCAAAAATAATACAGCTACAGGCAAAAAGTCCGGGGCATTTAGTAACCTTAACATTTGCCTGACGAAAATAAATAAACATACATATAAATATATATGAAACGATGTTCTTTGCATTGTATCTTTAAAATATGAACCAGTTATATTTATTCATTAATAAATATATTGAATGTGTGCACACATCGTGTTAAGATACCTTAAATATCCTCGTCCAGTACCCGGCACAGAGGGGACCGACTAGCGGCTCCATAGTTGCCGCCAAAATTCAAGTTAGAAGAGAGAAGAACGACTCTTCCTGTCGTTGGTTGTACACACTGGGCTGTAACTTAGTGCTTCACCTTTTAAGTGACCGGTTTGGTATTCGAACATCACAAATCTTGCCTCCGGAATCTGCGGAGAGAGGACAGCCTAAAGATGCACATCAAGTCTATTATTATTGAAGGATTCAAATCCTACGCACAGAGGACGGAGATCAACGGCTTTGACCCGCTGTTCAACGCCATCACAGGACTGAACGGCAGCGGCAAGTCCAATATTTTGGACTCGATATGTTTCCTTTTGGGCATTTCCAATCTCACCCATGTAAGTGCGTTATTGGCTGTGAAGTCATTCAGCTTTATGATAAAAGTTACCGAGTTGTTGACCTTACATTTATCATTTTGTAGAGTTCAGTGTGGTGGTGGTGGTGGTGGTGGTGGTGGTGGTAGTAACAGTAGTGGTAGTAGTAGTAGTGGTAGTAGTAGTAGTAGTAGTGGTAGTAGTAGTAGTAGTACTAGTTGTAGTTTTCTATCACTAGAAGCGTCTTAACACGAGTTAACACTCAGCAAAACTGGTCATTCTTGAAACTTGTATCTCTTTGTTTCATTTTCACTTGAAAGGTGCGAGCCTCTAACCTCCAGGACTTGGTTTACAAAAATGGACAGGGTGGTATCACCAAGGCCACTGTGTCTATTACCTTTGACAACTCCAACAAAAGCCAGAGTCCTCTGGGTTTTGAAACCCATGATGAGATCACCGTATCAAGACAGGTTGGCAAAGAAACCATGATTTCTGAAGGCTCTGTAATTGGTGTACAAGGTTGTTGTGTGCACTGCTAATACTACAACTGTGTTATACACAATCCTTTCTTTCTTTAAGGTGGTTATTGGTGGCAGGAACAAGTACCTCATCAATGGAGTCAATGCCAACAACACCAGGGTGCAGGACTTGTTCTGCTCTGTTGGCCTCAATGTCAACAACCCACATTTTCTCATCATGCAGGTGAGTCTTGTGTCTGCAGCAGTGTGCATGCTTGTGGTTTTTAGCTCTCTACAGTCTCTTATATCATGTGATGTTTATAATTTGTTTAATTAATAAGATGTTTAATATTTTAGGGGAGGATCACCAAAGTTCTAAACATGAAGCCACCAGAGGTAAAACAAACTGTCCACCATCTCACCATCAGTACTTTTTCATACACATTTTCCTGCCTTTTTCAGGTTTTCCAATGACCCAACTCTTTTCTTTAAGATCATTGCCATGATTGAGGAGGCAGCAGGAACCAGGATGTATGAATGTAAAAAGATTAGTGCTCAGAAAACCATTGAGAAGAAGGAGGCCAAGCTGAAGGAAATTCAGACAGTATGTTAGACATCCAAATTAATTTTTGACTAATATATTTTTGTTCATTCTGCAGTAGGAAGCTGCCAAAAATACAATTGCAACTAATGTTGAAATGATAAACTGTTTCTCTTTGTTTACTCTTTAAGATTTTGAATGAGGAAATTACTCCAACCATGCAGAAGTTGCAAGAGGTAGGTTCACTGCAAAATAAAAACGTACAAATTTCCTGCTGTGACTGAAATATGATAGCAGGAGTGATACATTGTCCATTATACATTTTATCTTTTAGTCATTATTTCCCTTTTTTCTAAACCTTCCTCCCTCTGCAGGAACGATCATCATACTTGGAGTACCAGAAGCTGATGCGTGAGATCCAGCACTTGTCACGGCTGTACGTGGCGTGGCTGTTTGTGTGTGCAGAGGAAACCAAGCTGAAGTCAGCAGAGAATCTTAAGGTGATGCAAGATAACATTGCCAAGATGCAAGCCAGCATGGCCGAGAATGAGAGCAAAGTCCAGGAGCTCTCAGCCCAGATTCAGGAGCTGCAGAAGAAAAAAGACCAGGTACACTGGATGACCCTCTTGGCTTCAAAAGACATTTTGGAAGAAGTGTTAAAAATTATCTTTAGCCCATAAATGTATGTTTTTATCAAACTATAACAAGGAAAGAAAATCTTGAGTCATATTGCTTTGTCTCTGATGTTTATCTGCTCACCTGTAGGAAGTGAATGGAGTATTAAAATCCCTGGAGGAGGCTCTAGCTGATGTGCAACGTGTGGATGCCAAAGCTCAGAGTGCGCTTGACCTGAAAAAACAGAATCTCAAAGATGAAACCAAGAAGAGGGAGGAGCTTGTCAAGAGTATGGAGGAGGTAATGGGACGTGTGTAATCTCTTGTCAGAACAAAAACGTTTAGCAAATGAAATTCACATACAATTAGGGTAATTTGCACAACCGAATTCTTGATTAAAACTGTTGTTTTCCTTCATCCTTAGGACAAGAAAATGCTTGTGGTAAAAGAAAAGGAGGTTTCCAAGTTGACAGAGCAGCTTCAGGCTCTGCAGGAGGAGGGACAGAAGGACAGCGCAGCCCTCGAGGCAGCTGAGCAGCATTTTAGAGCTGTGTCTGCGGGCCTCTCTACCAATGAGGACGGAGAGGAGGCCACTCTGGCTGGGCAGATGATGACGTGCAAGAATGACATGAGCAAGGCAGATACTGAGGCCAAGCAGGTGAGGAAAGGAACATAGTTGCCGGGGATGTGAGGTTTCAGGTTGCCAGGTTAACAGCCAAGTTTTAAGTACAAACATTTATTTAACACTGTAGGCCTGCTGTTTCTGAAGTTGTTCCATGTTGAGAAAATACTCAATTTCTGTCCTGTTGATTTCAAAGATTGTTCATCTATCTTGTCTCTGTCCCTCCTGTCTGTCCAGGCCCAGATGACCTTGAAGCATGCCCAGGCTGAACTGAAGACCAAACAGGCAGAGGTGAAAAATATGGACTGTGGCTACAAGAAGGACCAGGACATCCTGCAGGCTGTCAGAAGCAGCAGGGAAAAACTACAGGCTGAGCTAGCTAAATTCAACTATGAAGGTACTGTGAGCAGTTGCAGACAGCCTCTTGTACTCATGGTAGCTGCCATTCCTTATGTTATACATTTTGTAATAACATTTGGGGTCTGTGTGTGTGTGTCTGTCTGTCTGTCTGTCTGTCTATGCAGATGGGAAGGAGGAGAGTCTGCTGGACCAAAGAAGGCAGCTGTCCAGAGAGGTGGCTAAACTTAAAGAGACCTATGAGCGTCTCGTGTCTCGCTTCCCCAACTTGCGCTTCGACTACAAGTAAGTATTTGCCAAATGAATTTGGTCATCTCGTCAAGTTTACTGTATTGTGTGTTTTGAATCTCAATGCTCCTACTATTGTTATGCTCTTGATAACAAAAATATAATCTTTCAAAAGGATTAATTAATCTATTCTGAATTTAAAGGCCCTGCACACCCACACAGGTTTTCATTTATTCCAGCTAATTAGACGTCTTCTCAGGTTTAAGTCAGGGTGGAGCTATGCTGGAAATGAATTAAAAAAAATTAGGGCTTGGTGATACTGACAAACTCAGCTATTGTTATGTTCAATATATAACGATTAGACAGTATCAATATATAACGATTAGACATGGGGATGTTTATTGTTGCTTTGGACAATACTAAAATTAGTAACTGTAAATATGATGACCAAACAAGGAGAATGATTCACTGCTTATTTTATTGGAACACATCACTTAAAGGGGAACTCCATACTAAATTATTTTTTTGTGCTGTACACATAATTATATAGGTTCTTGTTGGTGTATTATGTTGGTAAAGGAGATTTTTTGGGGGAGGCTGTGGCTCAGGAGGTTCACACAACTTTAACCTGAGCAGAGGTCTAATCGGGCACAATAACTGAAAACACCCGTGTGGGTGTACAGGGCCTATATAGGGGCCAACTACAATTCCGCCTGGAAAAGACATTTCTATATCAGTATTACAATGACCAAATTCCAGATGATGTTGAATTTCATGTGACATTATATACATTATATTGATTTTTTTGCTCAGCTGTACTTAAAAGAACTATAAGGTATAAATTGTCCTGCTCTAACAAATGCAACAAAATTAACAGGAGAGTCAATGAGATGCCTAAAACTCACTCACTGTCTCTTTATGTTGCCTTGGGCCTTGAGAAGAGCTTCAGCAACATTTGTAAAGTGTTTTTTGTGTTTTTCTGCTGTATTAAAGGGACCCAGAGCGAGGATGGGACCGTAGCAAAGTGAAGGGGCTGCTAGCTAACCTGATCACGATCCGTGACGTCTCCTATGCAACAGGGCTGGAGGTTGTTGCAGGAGGACGGCTCTATAACATTGTAGTTGACACAGAGGTAGGTGTGTTAGTGGTCAGTGTGTGTGTTATTTTGGTGAAATCATGTTTGGGCATTTATGCTCTTATTTCATCTGCAGACCAGTGTAACTGGATGTGATTTTGTCTTTTCCAGGTGACCGGTAAAAAACTGTTGGAGAAGGGAGAGCTGCAGCGTAGGTACACCATCATTCCCCTGAACAAGATCTCTGCCAAGACACTCAATGACAGAGTGGTGAACGCCGCCAAGAGCCTGGTGAGAGATCTAAATACTGCCCACTCCTGATCTTGAAACATGACACAGCCTCTTTGATGACTCTCCATCTTTTCTTCACACTGTCCTACTTCCTCTCTGTCCGTTCTCCCTCTTCTGTCAGGTTGGTGAGGACAATGTCCACACAGCTCTGTCGCTTGTGGGCTATGAATCTGACCTGCGTAAAGCCATGGAGTACGTGTTTGGCTCCACACTGGTGTGTGACACCCTGGACAACGCCAAAAAAGTGGCGTTTGATAAGCAGGTGATGACCAAGACCGTCACTCTTGGAGGGGACATCTTCGACCCACAGGGAACTCTGAGTGGAGGTGAGAACCTGTACTAGATTATGTGTGTGTCATTGAGTCATCTGCAGTGTGTAAGGTTGGTAAGGGGAGCTTGTGAAGAGCAAGCAAAAACAAACACAAAATCTTGCTTTGAAACATGCCACAATTTGTTATCCTATACATCCAAATGTTTATTGCTTCATCACTGTTTTATAAAGGTTCTGAACATTATACCAGGAATAACAGTTTTGACTAACTCATGATGACTCATTATAAATGAAATCCTTTGTCCCACTCAAGTATTTAAAAACTCCTGTTAGTCATTCAATGCATTGGATTTACAAATGGACTTTCTTTTCTCCTGCTTTTTCTCTTCCAGGCGCTCGTTCCCAGTCAGCATCAGTTCTGTCCAGCCTACAGGAACTGAAGGAGGTTCGGGACAACTTGAATGACAAGGAGGCCCAGCTTCAGGATACTGAACGACAACTGGCCGGCCTTAAGGGAACTGCAGAAAAGTATGCAGACACAAAATATCTACACAAATTGAAATGGTTTCTGATCAGCGCTAGACGAATAAATTAACCAATTGGCCAATATATTCAGATTTTTTAAAACTCCCAAATATCTGCCTCAAAAATCCTGTATCAGTTGGGCTGTAATTCTGATGCACATTAACAGTAAGATATTTTTAAATCGAGTTGAGTTACACTTTCTCATAATTTCCCAAGAAATCTTAGTTCACTGTCTTCAGCAACTCAGTGCCCCGCAACTTGCCTTCACATCCTCCCTCTGTATTCTTGCTTTCTTTTTCTCATATTTGTTCCACCTATCCCTTCCATTTTCTTCTTCACTTCACCACATTTCTTCCCTCCAGGTACCGTCAGCTGAAGCAGCAGTATGAGCTGAAGGTAGAGGAGGAACAGATTCTGCAGGCCAAGCTGCAGCAGAGCTCCTTCCACCAGCAGCAGGAGGAGCTGGAGAGGCTGCGCAAGGCCATCGGTCAGAATGCGGAAATGTGTACAAACACACATTTTAAAATAACTTAATTTAACTAGGGAGTTCATGCTCAAATAGACATTTCCACCAGCACTTACATATGTACAGGTCTGATAGAAAATTGCAATTGAAACAATACATTGGTCCTGCTTGAATCATTTTAATCTGTGTGGTGTGTTTGCTCAACCAGAGGAGAGTGAGGAGACTTTGCGTGTCACCAAGGATGTGCAGAAACGGGCTGAAGAAAAGTACAAGGTGCTGGAGAACAAGATGAAGAATGCTGAGGTAGAGAGGGAGAAGGAGCTGAAAGCCGCCCAGCAGAAACTCAACGCAGCCAAGTCCAAAGCTGATGCCTTCAATAAGAAGCTGAAGCAGAAGCAGCAGGTACACCGACCACACACAAACACTGTTTGTTTTCAGCCAGCCTCTCCATGCGTTGCTTTGTATTGGATGCATTTTTTTTCTCACTCTGCTGATGCTGGTGAATTGATCAAATGTGTGCTTCTTTTCTTGCTCATGTGTGCAGGAGTCTGAGGCTGTGGCCCTGGAGCTGGAGGAGCTGCGGAGGGAGCAGGCTGGTTATGAGCAGCAGATTCAGGCGGTAGATGAAGCCATGACGGCCATCCAGGAACAGATAGACAGCACGACTTGCACTGTATCACAGAACAAGGTATTTCTATCAATTTGAAGGTGTAGTTGTATACAGTATATAGACTTGTGTCATGGCCACACTTAAAGTTTGTACTTTTGAGGACCATTTTCAACTGCCCCCAAGAGTTCACACATTTTAGGCATGCATGTTTAGTGGATTAATGTTTTGGGGAATGACTGAGTTGAATAAGTTGTCTGTTGATGAACTGTCCAGTGAATAATACATCATACATCACAGCTCAAAACAAGCCGTTGTGTAGACACGCCGCTCTTGTGCTGTTCTCATTTGCCTTCCCCCTCGAATCATACCTCATTCTCTCTCTTGCTGTGTAGGAGGCTGTGCGTAAAGCCCAGGAGGAGCTTGCCAAACAGAAAGACGTGATCATGGCTCAGGACAAAGAGCTCAAGGTGAATACAATTTTGCCTTTAAATAAGTAATTGGTTTTTAACTGCCTATTTGAGAAGCTTGGAGTAGTAACTTTCACACTTTTATGAGGATTGAGGACTTGAAGACTCTTAACAAATCTGCATCTGCAACAAATCATAGAATAAATGTAGTTCATCTGGAAGTTCTTGGAACATAGTACATCATTTTATTACACTCTACTTGCGACAGTTTGGCTTTCCTCTCGGATTTGTCTATTTCACTTTCTTAATTGTCTAGTGATTTTACGGCTTGGAACTATCTGATCATTTTTATTCAATTGAATGTTCCAGGGGAAGAGCACAGAGGCCAATAAAATAAGGGAGCAGAACAACGAAGTCCAGCTGAAGATCAAGGAACTGGAGCACAACATTAGTAAGCACCGCAAAGACAGCCAGGAAGCTGCTGACAAGGTACACACACTCTCTAAATTTGCTTCAGTCAGTCCTCTGTTACAGTAATATATTTTCATGATCTATGAGGTCCCTGAAAGTCTCATCTAGTATGATTAGGGTCCTCTGAACATTTCTCCATCTCTCTGTCCCCTTTGTCATACTTTCTTCCTTCAGGTGTCTCGGATGCTGGAGGAACATAACTGGATCCAATCGGAGCGTCAGTTCTTCGGCCAGCCCAACACCTCTTATGACTTTAAGACCAACAACCCCCGTGAGGCTGGTCAGCGGTTGAAGAAGCTGGAGGAGACCACCACCAAGCTGGAGAGAAACATCAACAAGAGGGCCATGAACATGCTGAATGAGGCAGAAGAAAGGGTGAGGACAGAGACACGGAAAGGGTTTGGGAGATTAAAACTTATAATTACAGCTTTGAATGTCTGTCTCACAGAATCTGTCTCTCACAATCATCTTCCCTCCTGCAGTACAATGACCTGATGAAGAAGAAGAGGATCGTGGAGAACGATAAAGCAAAAATCTTGCAGACCATCGAGGAGCTGGACCAGAAGAAGAACGAGGCTCTCAACGTGGCATGGCAGAAGGTCTGCTCTCTTTCAGCTAATCGTTTTTCCCCCTATCTCTCATCTAACACTGGGCAATATGACTATATACAGTATACTGAGAGACAATATACATTCAGTTGCCAGTTTATTAGGTACAGCTAGTTAAATAAAATGCAGTCTGATACATCAATCCTGCAATAAATACTGACAGGTGTTTATATGATTCTGTCCGCCCCCTTTATATCAGTGAGGGTAGACTAAATAATAGAAACACCTCTCTGTATAATGCAGTACAGTGTCACAAACTGCAGGCTCCAAAATGACCATTCAGTTGAATCAACACTTCTCTAAAACAGTTCAACAAAAACTGAGCATTGTAACCTTTATGAAGGATTTATTGCAGGACTGTTGGATTAGACTGTTAGGTTTAGCTAGGCGTACCTAATAAACTGGCAACTGAGTGTAAATGTGTCAACCATCAGAGCTTTCGCCGTACTGTTTATACTGTAGTAGCTATCTCTTTAATATTTCTTTGTGTATTTGGGAATATTGCAAATCACAGAGCAGAACTGCTTTATGATATTGTTGGATTTAGACCATAACTGGTCTGTCTCTTCTCATGCCTCTCAACATATCAACTTGTCTTTTATATTTGTTCATTTAAAATGCTTATACCTTAACTGTGGTAGAATGTCAATAACTGAATTTACATTCTCCATCCAGGTTTTCTATCTCAATCAGAACTGTTAATTGAATATTTTTTAACATTCAAATGCTACCCATGATGCTTTAAAATCAGTGATTTAAAAGTTGAAACATGGCACACTCACCAAAGTGTCATAGTTAGTTTGAAGCTTACGTTCTCACTGTTAAATCATGTGTGCCAAGGATTTGGAACTCACTGTGGGTCTTACTTTTACTTTAGTGGTAATATTTCCCTCCCTCTGCAGGTAAACAAGGACTTTGGCTCCATTTTCTCCACTCTGCTGCCTGGGGCCACTGCTAAGCTGGCTCCTCCCCAGGGCTGTGGTGTTTTGGAGGGCCTTGAGTTCAAGGTGGCCTTGGGAAACACCTGGAAGGAGAACCTCACTGAGCTCAGTGGTGGGCAAAGGTCAGCAGAAGCACTTATATGGTCATTCTTGTCAATAGTTGTAATGTAAAGGTTTCTCTGTCAGGTTTCCATGGATGATAATGAAGTCAGTCACTTTTATTGACCACCCTCTTTGTGTCTGTGTCTTCAGATCATTGGTGGCCTTGTCTCTCATCCTGGCCATGCTGCTGTTTAAACCTGCTCCCATCTACATCTTGGACGAGGTGGATGCAGCCCTGGATCTCTCACACACACAGAACATTGGACAGATGCTGCGCACACATTTTAGACACTCCCAGGTATGCTGAAACACACATACACATTCTAATACCATCACTAAACCTTAAACTGATGTGCAGAAGACCCACTAATTAAAGGTTTTACCCCAGCCTTTTATAAAGTATACTTTCACCACATCCTTACTCATGTTATGAGTGCACCAAATAGCATACCCTAAGCAAAACATGTACTCAGGTTACCTTTTTTTTAATTTTTTTTTTAAATTGTCTCCCTGCAGTTTGTGGTGGTGTCCCTAAAGGATGGCATGTTCACCAACGCCAACGTCCTGTTCAAGACAAAGTTTGTCGATGGCATGTCCACAGTTACACGGACTGCGCTCAGCCAGAGAGATGCCAACCTTCCCCAGAAAGGCCAAGACAAAGCTCGTCAAAAAGACAAGAGGAACAAACCGCTCATCAGCTAATCACTGCACTGAAAGAGCTCAACAGTCTCTATTCTCTGGTATTATTTCTTTAGAGACCATATTACTTCTGAAGAGTTCTGTTTATATGATCGATTTTATTCTCAAAGTGGCCATTGCACCAATCTGTTCATGTTTAATTTGTCTTGCGTGGCCTGTGTCCTCTCTTTGTTCAGCTGTTTAAGTGTGGAGTTTCTAAACATCTTTGTGTATTTTAAACCTTTTTAACTGTAAATTTCTTTTGTCTAAACTGTCCTTGGTTACCCTGTCTCTTTTCTGGTCTGTGTTCATGCTCTTCTGCTACAAATGACCAGTTTTATATGCACCTAACATGTCCATATATTTTAGTAAATAAAGCAGGTCAAATATAAACTATTGACTCTATTTTTTCCCATTGTCATATTTCTTGAAACTGCTTTACAAACTGGATGAAACTAAAAGCCAATGTGTGTAGAATTTGGAGATGTATGATGTTGGCGTCCCCTAGTGGTAGTGTCAAGGACACTGGAAGACTGCGATACACAGAATAAATGGCTATGAAACCTGCAGTGATGGATACTGACTGGTTCCAAAAATCATTGGGCCAGTGATCAATCACAAGCTTTTTGATTGTGTTGCAGTTGAGTTGCAAATTACTGCTACATACATTTCAAACAATCAAAACTGCTTATGGTAACAGTTCCAGTGCAGTTTGAGTGATTGTAAAGGTTATTTCATAGACTTTTCATTCTTAGCAAACAAATAACATCCAGTTGATACCATATAACAGGATTGTTTTAGCTACCTCAAAAACACATTATTGCATATACTATAATGTTGAACCACAAACCTTGAGAGTAAGTTATCTGATAACTGAATTATATTTTTGAGGTTGATGAAAACCCATTTTACCCCTTTGGAGGGTACACTTGCCTTCCTTGAAAATACTAAGTCATTTCCGGCTCGGTCTTATAGTAATTAAAAGTCACAGCATTTGAGTGTTATATGAACCTGTATAGAAAATTCAGAAATCCAAATAGATTAACGTAATGCAGCTGAGTTGTATGCATTTTTTAGTTAAGTAACAAAAATAAACTTATGAACAACTTAATTGCATGACATTGTTTTTGAATATGTAAGTTTAGGGTTAAATTTTGATTGTAACTGGTACTTGTGGTCTCAATATGTCTAATCAGAAGTTTCAGTTATGGCCTCTTTAGCCCCTCAGAAGACATCAACTTGTTGTTTTGATTTAAAACTAAATGTACAGTATAACCATGATTCTGTATTAAGACAAAAGAAAGTCACTTGTCCAAATAGTCAGTGTAGTTTTATTTTATCCGGGACAAATTCAAACAACAAAAGCATCACTTTCAACTTAATAGCAGGTTTTTTTATTTTATTTTATTTATTCTCAAGACTTTGGCCGTTGTCTCGCTCACCTTGCAAACAGGAGACAGAACACAATTTACAGGACACAGAGAGATTCTGTGTATCTCCAATGTCTCAGTTCTTTCACCACTACTCAGCGGCAGTGGTAAAAGAGTGAGGAAAAATCCACACCCCTGAAAAGTGCAACTTCGAACGAGAGCAAACTAGTCTGCGTTAGCTAAGGTGTACAACCTGCTGTTGTTATGACATTTAATGAGTAGGCAAACCCACAACAGTAGTAAAAGTCCCCATTTTGGGGCTATAGGTATACAGCGTCCACAAACCCAACACATTGGTTTATATAGCATTTATTATCATTATCTTACTGTCCATTTAAATTAACCAAATAAAACTTGACACGTTACAATAATAGCCTTGCCCTTCACGACTGTCACTAGGAGTTCAGACTCAGCAAGTTGTGTTATTGTAGCCTCTTCCAGCTTTAAAGTCAAGCTTCATCAGCCAGAAAAGTGAATCAGTCTGTCAGCTTGAGTGGAGCAAGTGTCTTGCACAGGTCAGCTTCAAAGCTCACAGGTAATATGGATAAGTAATGCAATTATTGAGAGATCTGTGAATATGTTTAAGAGAAGATAACGGCATGAAAGAGGTCAGACAGAGGAGAGTGCGATGCGTTTTGTTTTACTGTGAAGAAGTAAAGAGAAGTTGATGCTGTGTTTTGTTCTGTGTTTGTAGCTGCATGTATGTGGTGTGTGTGTGTGTGCGTGTGTGTGTCCTCAGGGTTGGCTCTGGATGTGTCTGCGCAGCTCCTGGGCCTTATCCCTCAGGTCAGGTCTGCTGTCCGACTGCAGCGTTGACAGGGAGCGCTGCAGCTGCTCCCGGCTCTTCACAGACACACAGTCCCACTGTTCACTCTCTGTTTACATCACACAGGCACGAGAATATTTCAGTGACACTTGGATCAATAATCTATGATACACACAGTACATAAATGTGAAGTTGAAAACAATTAGTTACAGGACAATACCCTTAACATATCTCTATTATCAACCATGAACTAAAAGAAACAAAAAACAATAACTTTGCATTGGAATTCACAGTCTATGAACTTCAGTAAAATCGTTGGTTAGATTTCAGACATGCAGTGCATGCAAGGAGTAATAAGAAAAGGAGACGAGAGGGAAACAAGAATCTATAGCCATGCTAGCAGCTCTGTGAGGCTGTACTTGGGTACAGCAGTGCTTTGAGATAAATGCTATCATAAGCATGCTAACATGCTCACAATCACAATGCTGATGTTTATTACAAGGTATAATGTCACCATCTTAGTTTAGCATATTAACATTTGCTAATTAGCGCTAAACCCAAAGTGCAGCTCAGGCTGATGGAAATGTCATTAGTTTTACAGGTACTCAGGTATCACAAATCAAAGTATTGGACAAAATGAAATTTTAACCTGATGATGGCGCTACATGAAGTTATTACAAATGGGGACCACAAAGGTCTATACCAAATTTTCATGGCAATCCCTGTAATTGCAGTCCAGATATTTTACTCAATACCGCAAATGTAAACCTGATGGCAACACTAGAGTAAAAGTCAGGAGAACACCAAAGTCATTAGGATCAATTGTCTGGGAACCATGAAAGTCTGTACAAAACTTCATGGCAGTACATCCAATATTTGTTGAGATACTTCAGTCTGGACCAAAGTAGGACTGAACTGACAGACATTGCCATCCCTTGATCCATGCCGCTAGCTAATAAAAAAAACTCCTAAACCGAGAACAGGAAGGCTTTTATGAGGACCAGGATGGCTGGCTACATGAAACCTTTTGGACAGTTAGAGGAAACAATGTGCAAAAATGTGTCATATTCAAGTGTGCTCCTGACAGAGGACATGTTACCATAAAACTGCCTAAAATTGTATGAATATATGCAGAAATGTTTAAACTGAATTCAGTTAATTACAACAATACACTTTAAGACAACTTGAGTAGCATTAAGTACTTACCTCCAGTTCTCTTTACGATAAGATCCACGACTGACAAGGCCTCTGTCCTCACAGAGGAGTAACTTTTGTTTTCTGGATAGAAAAACAACACAAATATGGTGATGGAATGCAGGCATATTAGACTGGAATTCAGTATACTGAAATTGTGAGGCCCTTACCTAAAGGGTAAGTGAGAGCAGCGCAGGTCTCTGAGAGGATCTGTGACAGTGCATTGAAGTCTTCACTGCCTTTCTCTAGCAGCAATAACCTACGAAGATAAACAGCTCATGAATATACACTCAATAAGCTAATGAGAAATGTATATTGTAAGCACACTTTGATCAACTTGATTAATTCAGGGTTCATTTCAAAGAACAAATTACAAGAAAATGCTAGTAAGGCGATTGTTTGTTTGGTCTTTACCCCTGGAAGTATGCCTTCATGGACTGTAGGACAGCAAGCTGGACTTTCCAGGTGCTTAGCTTGAGCTTCTCACACATTAGACTGCACACCTCCACCTGGAAACGAGCTACAGACAGACACAATGTTCAGAACATTACTTTGTAAGGTCCACATCTCAGCTTCCCGGCTAGCAGCCCACTCACCTGTTAAGCATACATTACTGGGAGTAACACTGTGGAAGTTCTGCCACTGAGCTTAAGCCTTGACGATGCCGGTGAGTCTCTTAAAGCGAAGATTTCGGAGGTGGTGGAGTGTATGGCAGAAATATTGGCGTGGTATTGGAGTGGTATGATGCAGCTTATATTTACGTCTACATGGCATTTAGCAAACTTTAAACCTTGCTCCCTTGTCTTCAATTAATAGGTTGACCATGTTTCACTTAATCTCAGTCCTATTTAGTGAATAACAGACAAAAAGGTTTTTTTTGGATAATCTTTAGTGCTAGAATGGGATTATGCCTCCAACAAATACTCAATATACACACATCTTAAAGTGCAATAAAATAGACAATAGGGAGAATGTAATAAGTCATACCCATTTTATCTCTAACAAACCAAACTACATACTGTTTTCAGTGACTTATACTCTGCAGGTAACAAAATCGAACTAGCTTAGACTGGAGTGGGGTCAAGGGTAAAGGTTCAAATGAGCAAGCACGACTGGAAGAGTGAGTCCAGCAGGGTGTTCAACTTCAAAAAGAGGGTAAAGGAAATGAAACCTAGCTGCATAATATTGTTGTGGGGATTCATTTCCCTGAACCAGTGAACTTATATCTGAGCAGTGGTCCAGTTGTGTCTGTTCTGAGGACAAGCTGCAAGTTACCCTGAGTCTGTGGGTTCCTGGGCCAAGCCTTTCCAAGAGTCTCAAAAGCACAGAGCAGAGCATCTGTCTGCAGCTCTTTCTCCTTCACATCTCTATCATCATCCTCCTCCAGCGACCTCGGTGATACACCACCGCTCTCTGGGCAGCTCTGTTGGGAATCAAGGAAGACAGATTGAGCACAGTTAAAAATCTTCTTAAGATGCAGTAATGTCTTCAAGTATGGCACTATCATAACAAACGGGCAATATCGAATGAGTAGATGTGATTGAACCTTCTTGATCAGAGGGACAAGGATCTCAGCCATGTCGCTGAAACGGTCCTCCTTGCTGCTGTGAAGCACATCTCCAGCGCAGCGCAAAGCTGCCATTTTGTACACCAGGCTCTCCTTACGACATTCCTTCAACACAACCTCCAGCACCTCAGAGATGGTGGGTTGGCCTGTGCAAGGCTTCTGCAGCTCCGTGCTAAAAGCCAGAGGAATAATGGAAGCAATAAAGTATAAAAGCCAGTACATGAACGTTTGTCCTTCAGATAAACCTGGCATAAATGGGAAAAAAAGTTCTGCAAGGAGTCTTACCTGCATTTGGAGACTACAGATCCAATGGCTTTCAACAGCTCCTCCTGAAACAAAAAGAAAAACAAATTTATAAGTAAAAAGCCAAAACAACTTCTTTCTTATTTTTTTGCTCTGTTGGTATATAATCAGTCGTTACCTTGCCAGCCCATGTGCGTCCAGATAGTCCCTGCATTAAAGCTGTTAGCACCATGCCAAGGTGCGGTGCCACCAATGAGCCCGTCTGTTCCTTGGCAACGGTTGCCATGGCAGCTGCACCCTGAGCCTTCATCTTCCAGGACTGGGACTGCAGTGCCTTCTGTGTGATAGCAATCAGCTCTGTCATGTAGAGTCTGATGCCTCCAAAGCTTCCTAGAATCAAAGAAAAGTTGGAAGAATAAAAAATGATTATATCGCAATGACAACATATAAATACATGTTATGATTGGACCATGTTTTTAATGCATATCTATATTCCAAAATGCTATATATCCACTATTATAAAATATTTCATCAAAGTATTTTGTCATATATTACTTTTATTAATACATTCTATTAAAAAAAATCATTTTGTTGACTAAGAGATTGAATCAGCTAGTGTTCTTTAATAATGAATAATGATAAAGATGAGTGTTTGTGTCACTATTTTATAAAGTAGATCTTATTTTATGTATACTGTACAAGCATTTCTCACCTGGGACATTGTCCTGCCACACCTCAGCCCACAGCGTGGCGTCATGGCTCTCTCCTTTCTCCTCATCAGGACCTGGTGCCTGATGCATACCCAGAAAAGCCAGCGGCAGAGCCACTCCTGCATGGCCCTTCAGCACATCAGGGCTGTAGTGGCTGATGGCGTGCACTGTCAATGCACATGATGACTTGTACACCGGCTCTGGGAGTAAGAGAGAGTTGAGGAAATAGAGAGTGGAAGAGAGCACAGTCCGAATGTTACTGTTAGGTTTAATGTACATACAAAATCATTATATTTTGATATTTTCAGCCGTCTTACCTTCTTTCTCCAAGTACCAGCTGTTGAGCTTCAGTAGTAGTTTCTCTACACTGCTGTCTTTCGCTGTCTAATGGGGAAAAACAAGTACATCAACCCACGCTTACTGAGTCACTGAGAACAACCTGTGGTGTGATTAATGTAATAAGATTGTTTAACAGATGTGGTGCTTACCCTGACTAGGTGCCCCAAAGCAAAGGCAAATTGTTTCTGTACTACAGTGCTCCTGTCATGGATACCATTCAGCAGGGCACTCATCAGTTTACCTGGAAACACCAAAATATCTTTGTCGTTAGTTCACTTGCACCAAACAGTAAACACATGACAGGAACAGGTGAAGCATACTTGTGCTTTACCCGAGTATGGGGTGACATCCTGGGGGCACTGCACTGTGAGTGAAACAATTACACTCGCACAGCCTCCCTACGCCGAGAAAAGAGACAAACATAATAGGCTGACTCGATACACACAAGAAGAAAGTTAAAAGATAATCAAAGCATCAACTGTTTACAGACAATCTAAGAATTAGCGACTACAGAAGTGTGTGTCTACCTTGGTGCCCAAGCCTACTCCACTCTTGAGCAGCTCACAGAGCCTGGGAACCAGCTCTCCCAGCACAGAAACATCAAGGTGCTGCAGACACTGAGCACAGAGATACACAAGACGGATCCTTACAAAACAGATCTCATTGACTTTTGTCATGTTTTGTCAAGTAGCAACCTCACATTCTTTCCTGTGACACCTAGAAACTGGGTCTAAAACCCCCAAAGGTGAAGCAAATTAAGAGTAATTATGAGTTTTTTTTCTTACCATGTTAACAGTCTCCATCATTGGAGAGGACTTGGCAGCACTCAGCCTGGCAGCATCCATGGCACTCTAAAGAGGCAGAAAGAACACAACTCGTGACAAAGTGGAGTCTGACATGTGATAAAACTTACAGGCTTTGGTTACCAGACTTGGGTGGAAGATGCATCAGACGGCTGAGGTTACCTTTTCCTGCTCTGTGGCTCTGAGACTGAGGTAGTTGAGGACCTGAGGCTCCAGGGTGCTGAGGGCCTCCAGCAGGGCCGGGATCAAACGGGAAGCGTGAGGCTTTAGTCTGGCACCGGCTGTCTTGCTAATCTTCACCAGGGTCTGGATACTGGTAAGGAATAAAATAGATTGGTTGAGAGAGAACAAGGCAGACATTGCTATGGCACAAAATTACAACCATGTGGTGACCGAAAGACAACAAACAAAAAAAAATCATGACATGTTAGAAAACTGTTAGAAAACTGAAAAAAAAACAAAAACAGACAAATAAATTGGCACACACCAACACATTGCCTGTTTACAACTTTATCTTTGCAGGATCATATGTAGGCAAACTGCAAGTTGCTAAACATCTGGTTTCATTTTGCAACAAAAACAGTGGAAAAATGCAACTTTCAACATTTTACGCCAAAAAAACATCAGTTTGCCACTTACCCCAACTACTAAAATTGTTAGTTTTGTATTTGACTGACAGACAATACAGCATCTTCAGAGCAAGGTCACACAGGAACACTAAGGCCACATTGATGGAAGGCAATGTTACCTTAGTGAGCGGACCTCCGAGACATTGCTAACGATGCCCTTTTCCAGCAGGGTAGGCAACAGCACTGCCACGGTTCTCTGGGCTGCAGAGCCTGTAGACTCACACATACGAGTACACACCTGGACAGATACAGAGAGAGAAACGCAGACATTTGGACGTGCACATGTACAAAAACAATGATATACACACAGGCCAACATTGTGACAAACAGCTTTACCTTACTGAGTGTCTTCAGTGTTAGGTCTGCAGCTTTCCTCACAGATTCCTGAAATTCAAAATGACACAGAATGTCAGAATCACACTACTAAATAATGAAAGAAATCAAAACCAAGTCTCTACTTGTAATGTGTTTATAGTGTAGTCATGTCTACTACACGATATCCTTATACGATTTGTCATCTAGTGTGTCACACACACCAACATCAACACACACACTAAACATATGTGTATATAAGTTTTCTGCTATTTTCTTGATGTTATGAATTGCTTTTTTATGTTTATTTTTAATCTCAATATTACCTGATGCTTTGGCAATATTGTCTTTGTAACACCACCATCAACACACACACCAACACCATCGCACACACTAAACTTCCAATCTCATATATGAGTATTTAAGTGTTTTTCTATTTTCTTATTTTTTTAAATTAAATTTTCTTCTTCTAATATCATTATTACCTGACGCTTTGGCAATATTGTTGTTGTTACATTCATGCCAATAAAGCAAATTGAATTGAAATTGAATTGTGTCAATCATATACTTTTTCTGTCAGAACTATTAAAGAATTCCATCTGTTGCTCTCGGTGAATTAAAGCGACATTGATTTTGATCATTTTCTGCTCACCTTGATGTCATCAAGGACTCTGAACAATGTCTCCCAAATCTCTGCCAGGTAATCAATGAGGTCATCAGCTTGGCGGCCACGAATCAGATCATTCAGGGCCAGGCAACTGGAAGGAAAATCAATTCATCAAAAACACATTTTGTCAGTGATGTTGGCTTCTAGTTGAAATGAGTGTAACAGAAGAATGAACTAAATTGCTAGATTACAATAATTACAATGACCATAATAATTACAATAATCAGGGTCATTAAGTTGTAATATTTAGAAAGTTGCCGTTTTGTAATTGTCTTCACAGACAGACAGATAGATATTACATATTACACCCTGTTCCTGTACAAATATTGTGTTGCCCATTTCAACAATTTTCAAGTTGCAAATGAAACAAAAAACTAAGAAGAGACTAGGGAAACTTTTGGAACATTTAGTCTTCTCACCCAATCAATATCAGGCTAAATAAATCGATGAAAGTAAAAAAAACTGGTAATAATAATAGTCTTAATAATCTTTATTTTTGATGTTTAGTGTGTGTATTGTTATTGTACCTGGACTCCCGCACCCTCCAGGTGTTACTGGTCAAGTTGGAAATAACATCCTGCAGGATCTCCTTAAGATACTTATCCACCTGAAACACACCAGAACAAACAAGCTCACATTACTTCTAATGCTCGTAGTCTTTAACATCTATGTTTGTTTGTACATGCATGAGTATGCATTTTTGTGCATGTACAAGACTCAATTCCTACCAGGGTCTTATCAGTGACCAAGGCATCCCAGATGCTGGTCATGGCCTGGCGAATGCTCAGGTTGGGGTCAAACTGGTAGCGGTACAGACGGGGCACAAGCTGGGGCAGGAATGGAGCCAGCTGTTCTCCGGCCTTGGCTGCGATCATGTGGAACCCAAAAGCTGCTCCCTGAAAGGAGGAGAAGGAATGGGTGCGTAAACCCCAGATAGTAGGAAAAGTGGCAGACGTGAAAGAGGATGAGCATGATGCATGAGCATGGTACCTTGCGGGAGTTCCACATGGCATGATGATTGGCCAGGTTCATGAACTTGTAGACGAGATCTGGTTGGTTCAGGTCGCTGGCCAATGAGCAGAGCTCCTTGTATGTGGTCAGGCCGTGACTGCCAGGAGACATCAATGCAAGAGGGAGAAGAAGGTCAATTTGCACAGAAATAGACATGTTTAGCATTTTCATTACACTTGAACAAACAAAAGAGAAAATGTCTAATAATGGTGACATGTGACCTACCCATCAGGTGTTTTCCCCAAACCTTCTCCTTGGAACACCTCTGTATCTTCTGAAACGGCATGTTTCACTCTGTTTGCAAAGATAAATAAGAATTTAACAGTATCTTCGAACACTTAAAAACATTCTGACCTTATTTCTTCTCCCCTTACAGAAAGGACACTTCAACCTCGTGTGATTCTCTCTCTTATTTCATTCATTCCTCCTTTGCTCAAACATCCACTCACCTTTTGCCTGTCATGAGTGTTTCCACCAGGGTGGACACCAGTTTCTGCTGGTCACCTTCTCCTCCCATCTCATAGACAAGGCCCAGGCCTTTAGACGCCACATCCTGACTCAACTCTAGATGAAAAGAAGAAAAAGAGGGATGGATGAATTGGAGAGGACAGAAAGCAAGGGGTGGTGGCTGTTTGTTTTGTAATGTTGCACAGGTACATGAAAAGCACTGGCTGGTGTAAGTAATGAGCAGATACAAGTAACAGTCAGGTTAGACAGAACTCTACTTACCGTCAGGATCTGAGAGAACAGAGATGAATGCCACCTGAATCTCCTTTAAATGGGACTGTAGGAATAAAGGCAGAAGAAGGAAATTATTTGTATTACAAACAAAAGTGATTTGACATATGCACACAATAAAGAGGTTTGTACACAAAAGTCTGGAGAAAAAAAAAAAAAAGCAGCCCTCAAGCAGTGATGATTCTCTTTCTCATGAAAAGCTTATGTACTTCCTACAGCTGAAGGTCATTAGTAAATACAGAGCACACCTTCTGTGAGCATTGTGATGAATATGAAAAAAAAATGCAGAAAAGCCTTCTGAAACTATTTAATGACGGAAGACAGTTTCAAGTTTGGTGTGTAAACTAATAACCTAAACATGAGGTATGTTGTTTTTATTTTTTAACATCCGACAAAATAAAAACTGGTCATGGCCTGGTGAATGCACCACACCTGATGCGCAAAGGTCTTAACTCCAAATCGCACACACCAAAAATAAGGGAAAGTACCAATGTTTGAAATCACAAAGGCTAAAACTTAGCAATCATACAAGGCTTGCAAAAACAGTTACTGTTTAAGTGAACACTCTCTTGGTTAACAGAGTTCCTCCTTTGAACTGTGACACCTATTTGTCTTTAGATTCAGGAGGTAGATATTTGTACAGTACACCCACCGTGATTTCCTTGTGTTGGCTGAGTTTCTTGACCAGGGAAAGCAGCCATATGCAGGATGCCTGTCGGACATGGGGGTTCTGGCTGGGTATGTACTTGGACAGGATGGAGTTGAGGACCCAAGGAACCACATCATTGTTTTTCACATCTAACAGGGAAAGCAAGAGAGTGGAAATGTTGTTAAGGGACCAAAATGTATATTTCTAGAATAGATAAAAATTGACTATTGTGTGTAAATGTATGCTCAGGCAAATTCATTTTTTGACATCTGACGAACATAGCTTGAGAGATACGACCTAATTAGTACTTAAAATTAAGGTCTGTTTCACTCCAAAATAGACAAACCTGTAGAAAAACAGTTTCAAGTACAATTTAACTATTACAACTGAAAGTACTTACTGTGTGGTGGGCTGTACTGGTCCTCAGTGCAGGTCCACGGGTCTCTGGCAGCTCCAGAGCTGGTGCCTATTGCAGCACTGGTTATAGCCTCTCCAACTGTAAACTGCAGCTCCACCTGCTTGGCCTTAAAGAGAGAAAAAGGGGAAAAAATGTGAGAGATGTTCCCACTAATGAGCCCCCTCCCCAACAGTTTCACAGGGGGACCATGTCAATGTCAATGAATGAAGGCCATACAGTCTAATTTGTGACTACAAAAACCCACACCTCTGCTCCAACTTGAATGTTTGATATATTGGCTTGAGACCTCTTGCCTAAAGATACATGTTAAAAAGACTGTATTTGTGTGTTTCTCAATCAGAAAACATTAAGTCACAGACAAAATCAATTTTACTACAGCAACCAAGTTGCTACTACTAACACTCCCAAATAACTGTAACTAGCTCTGCATTGCTATTGATAATGCTACTGTCAGTCAGTATGTTTCATACCTCTACAGAATCCATGAGTCCCTGCAGCAGCTTCTTCTGGTGAGGGAAGTCTCCATCTCCCACAGGCAGGTAACCCAAGGTCTGGATTGATCGCTCCTTCATCTGGACCACATACATGGACAGACAGACAGATACAAACAAGATAATTAAGATAAAGATGACATAAGTCACAAATCTTTCAGCTGAATATCTGATGCATCGTTAATACATAATTAATACATACAGTATGAATTTAGTATAGACAGTGTGCACCATCAATGAACTTGTCATCACTAAACAAAATATCACAGCAACCACTTCCTCTTGTGGAGTCCCAGGTTACCTTTGTGCTTTCCTTGCCAGAGGGGATGCGAGCCAGCAGGTTTTCCACGGTTGACAGCTTGGTGAAGCCCTCCCCCTCTGCAGGGATCAGCAGGGTGCCACTCCGCCCAATTTCTCCCAGAGCAGTACACGCTGCTACGGCCAGCAGTGCACTACTGCTGTCCAGGAAGGCACCTGGATGGACACACACAAAAGCAGACAAACCCATACTGAGTGGATGAACCTAGATAGACGGAAATAATTTGTTCACACAAAAAGTTTAATGGCAAACACGTTGTTACAGGAAGGAGATAAAAAAAACAATTTTCGCCTCATCACAATCTAGGCAAATAAATGGCAATTTAACATCCATTTATTGTACTCTAACATCTACTATAGTCAATAAATGAAGCCTAAACTGCGGGAAGTTGTTGCAAAACAATTACATACCAATTGTCTTGGTGGCCATGGCAACAAGTTGATGATCTTCTTGGGAGGTGATGCTCATTTGCTGTCCCATGTCGTGCATTGAGTCACTAGAGGTGACGGCTTTCTTCCTGCTCATGTACCTTCCCACCATGTAGCCGAGAGCCAAGATGGCGCCATGCTGAGTCTCAGGACTCTGTGGTTCAACAAAACCAATAAACTCATAATTCATGCACAGTTTGCACGCACAGTTTTAAAACATAAAACAGAAATCAAGTTCTTCATAGAGACAAAGTGGCATACATGGTTGTCTTTGGTGATTTTGACCAGGTTGTGCACAGCCATCTGCAGTTCATTGCCAGTCATGGTGGAAACCACCAAAGCATACAGCTGGGC
The DNA here is from genome assembly GCA_002120245.1 of Maccullochella peelii. NCBI lineage: Eukaryota > Metazoa > Chordata > Actinopteri > Centrarchiformes > Percichthyidae > Maccullochella > Maccullochella peelii. Next base: position 15,257 of record LKNJ01002182.1, on the reverse strand, counting down.
TGCGAGCTCCCTCATGTCCTCCTTATTTGTGTTCATCAGACTCTGGAGAGGAAAACATCTGTTATTACATCTGAATACACATTACAATTTCTGTGCTGATTGTAACGTGTTCACATGGTTTTACAAGATTACAGGACAGCTAAGTGATTGGACTAATTATTTAGTGGTGTGGATACTTGTCTCACTAATGAATTAGAGCACTGTCAATGTAGAATTGCCCCATCCTATATCTAAATAACAACATGGATAAATTAAATACTCACTTTAATCCAGTCAATTTTATCAACAAATCTGGGAGCCAGTTTCGCTGGGCAGACAGACACCACCTCCAGTAGGCAGTACATAACTGGGATTCCTGTTGAGAGATAAATGAAGTGCAATAAATAACACATGGAGTGTTTCCAACCATGATTATCATGATAACAATACCACACCATATAGAAGAATACATACACAATATAACTAAATACATTGCTTATAATAGGTTAAATAAACAATAAAACCAACACTCTTTCTGCACCACTGCACTGAACTGAACTCAAGACCCAAGTTGGACTCTAAATTGTAAAAAGTGATTAATATAGACGTGTAATACAAATGTTTTAAGAAGCCAATAATAACAATGAAGACCTGATTTGATCCTGTAGTATAATGGCCCTAGGAAAGAGCAGGTTAACTTCTCTCACCCCCTACAGCAGACAGCAGCTGCTGCAGCAGATCCATATAGACATGAACAGGGTTTGGCTCAGAACCCTTTGACACTGAAGACTGATGCTCAGAGGACAGCAGTGTGTGGACGTAGTGGCCGATGGCTGGAGCATCATCCTGCATGTCTGCCAGGCGCATGGACATGGGTGTGGCCCCGGCACTGTGGGCCAAACACATCCTCAGGTAGAGCACGATCTGGGAAAATCAGGACAATTAGGTGTTGGCAGCAAAAACTCAACTTACTTCCCCAAAGATGCCACAGGCTGATCACCAATTAATATTTACCTCCCCAAATGCAGATGGGTTGAAAGGAATAGTGGAGGTTCCAACAATGTACTTAGCTGGAGTCTTGATCCTCTGAGCCGCCTGATAATGGCAAGAACAAAAAGATATGAGATTCATTATTTCTTTTAGCAAAAATGGGCACCTTGTAACCTGGGTGTATTGCCTCAGAGAGAATGGAAAATATGCACAGAGCCTCACCTTCTCCTGGACATAAGCCACCATGTCAGGAAAGGAGGGCATTGGTTTTGGTCCCTCCTTCTCCGAGCTCTTGGTAGGAAAAGCTCTCAGCACCTTCTGGGCCTCGGCAGACACCTCCTCCCTCCTAAGACACAGAAAACCAGCTCATTTTAGTTTGGACCATCTCCCATCTTATTGGTATCCTAGTGTGTATATGACATAATAAGGGCTTTCAAGATTCACTAAAATGCTGATAGTGTATTCATGTTGCAATGTATTTACCATTACATAGAGGTTTTTTGTGGTTTGGGACTTACGGGTCTCCAGCTGCCAGTAGCAGCAGGTATCTTGATGGCACATGATCAGGACCAAACACTGTGCTGGCAAACTTCATGGCCACCTGGCGAACTTGCACCTCCGGCTGTTCAAAAAACAATAATCGAGAGTGCTTGATTTGCCTCATGCCTAGTTATCATCTCTTTAGTTTTATCGTCTCTAGTTATCAGTTTCATTATAAACCAAATATCTACTTTGCCTGTGTACACTCACCTTTCCAATGTATGCAGCCACCAGGGCCTCCATCAGGTTCAGCAGTGCCCCCTGTAGGTTGGCATAAGCTCCAACCATCATGGACAATGCTTCCTGGATGGCAAGACGAACATCAGGCTCCTCCTAAAGATGAATTTTGGAAATATCAATATCAGATACATCACTGTGCTCTCCTTAGAATAGAGGCTAAGAAAAGGATTATATAATAAACTTTGATTGATGGTTTTATTTTGATGTATTGTGTGATGCTGAGTTTTCATTGCATTCAGATTTTTGATAAATCTTTCACCTACCTTGCACATGGACTCAAAAAACTGCTGTACGAGAGCAATATCCTTTGTGAACAGCTGTGGCATGCGGCTAGAGGAGAGAATATAAAAAGTAGAATATTTCTGAAATCCCACAACAAGCTGGCAAAGTTTAAGGGAAAGACTGGAATTATTTCATTATACCTTGACAGCTTTCCAACAGCAGAGTAGGCAACACATAGTAACTTCGGATCCTGCAAGGACAAATGTTGTTTAGTAGGTATAAATCTAATTAAACTGTATGAAATTGCAGTTTAAATGCATGTTGCCACTAGTTTTACCTCCTTGTATTCATTGATGAGCTTGGTAAGACCATTAAGCAGCATTAGTCCCAAAGGTTTATTAGTGTCAGGGCATCTGAAAAACATAAGAAAGCCAAATATATTATTTTTCAAATGCAAAAAACACTGTTGTGAGAAGAAATGAAACATGGATGCATCTAGACACCAAAACAAATTTGTTTTCTTACACCATGCAGATGTGATGAACAAACTGCAAGGTGAGAGACAGCAGTTTGTTGTTGGTGTTGGCTCCAAACAGACCATCGTACACAACCTACGGGGGAAAGGAAAGGAATGAGTGTACCATACACTGGAGCATTAAATGATCTAGTCTACCACCAGACGTACTGTAACATGGGTCTGCAAAATTAAGCCTTGAAAATTGAGACTACACAAAAGTACCCACAAGAATGGACGAAGAGCTTACCTGGATATTAGCTGGAAAGCATTCTGCGGCTAGCCGTGACCGCAGAAGATGCGGTAGGATCTTCAGTTTTACTCTTGTGCTTACTGGCTCGTGTTTCAGTTCTTGCTTCATATTGCCACCCTAGTGCACATACAAAACAGTATTACATACATACTTTTTCACTCACAGATTAAGTTTGAAAATTAAACGTTGAGTTTACAAACCTTTGTTTTAAGGGGAACATCCCCCAGATACACCTTGTACATCTTGTTGATAATTAGAGGATTGTTCCAATCGATGATACTGGAAGATAATAAAACAAATACATAATCAATGATATTAATAAAAGTCTGTACTTTCAGCATTTCTTTCTGATGGATATAGATACCAGCCTGTCAATCTGTTAATGTTATTGGCAAATAATCAATCATTTAGAGGGGACAATTGGTGTACCTAATCATTTGGTAATTCATTGTATGATTTACTTGAGTTAGAGGAAAGATTACTGAGTGGATGACTTGATAATCTGTAAAGCACATATGAACCAGAGATGATTCATGCTCCTTCAGCCTACCTCTGTTTGCTCTTCAGCTCCAGATCAGCTGCTGTGGCCACACTGTGTCGGGTGTCGCTTGACGCTACCACCAAGTGCACCACCGTCTCCACCTCTGGGACTTGCTTTGCCTCGATGAACTTTACTATGCCCAGTTTACACTGTTGAAACCAAATACACAATGAAGGAATCATTAGCTTATACTCAAGACAAACAACACAATGTGCATCACTATGCACATATACACTCAGATCATTATGCAGCCCTTAAAATACAGGCACTCACACATACATTTAAAAATGGATTGAATAGCTATTAATTGATAGCTAACACACAATTTCTTGATTGAGAGTTTAGAAGCTGTGTTCAATTTTAGAGATATCTTGAATTGAATGAGGCTCCAACTACTTTTTGGACAGAATCAAGTTTTGTCTAGCAAGCATACAAAAACATATAAACTGCCCAAACAGACAGAAATATAACCACAACTCATCCTCCAGCTTCAGTTATTGTACCTGCTCTAGCTGTTCAGCACTCCACTGGGCCTCTCCAATCACCCTCTTGGCAGCATAGACACTCATCCCTGGGGGAGGCTGGGGGAGACCCTGGCCACCTGCAGCCACTGACCCATCTGCAGAACCTCCCTGGGAGGAGGAGGGAGCAGGGCGAGTCGGGGATTCATTCAGCACAAACCTAAAGGAGCCAAAGAGAGTCAGCATTCTAGTTCAAATGCTAAGATACTTCAAAGCAAACAACTAATACACTCATTCCACTGGAGTCAGGCCATTCTGAGACCCTCAAACAATCATACAATACCCAAACCACACAGCAGGAACTCACCCGTAAGGCATCAGTAAAACATCTAACATGAACTCCAGCAGCAGCTGCACTGTCTTTGGCCTCTCAGTTAAGTTAAATGGAGTAGCATTCTTGGAGATGTCTGCAGGATACTTCATATGGTAAAGAGTAGGGATCAGCAGGTGCATCAGGCTAAGAGAAGAAAGAGAGAGCAAAGAGAAATCATAGTCCAACACAGAATGGATGGGGCAAGCCCCATATAAAGAGGACTGAGGCAGTATCTGTGCCCATCAAGCAAAAACTCAAGTGTATCTGAAAAACATACTTCTTATAATACAGTATTGTGATAATAGGAAATATCCTTGTGTCCCCTCACCTGTCCTGCTGTGGCTGTGGCTTGCCTTCCATGGCAGTGAGGAGGGTGGGGGCCAACTCGCACTGTTTTCCCACCTCCAGGCGTGGGTAGCCCATTTTGATGTAGATGATGGTGAAATTCTAAAAAACAAAATCAAAAAAACCCCAAAAAACATAAATTAAGCAATCATCACTCCTGTCTCAAGTTACAGAGCACTACTTAAACAAAATGAAAATCAATCTGGTTTCAGATGACTCCTTAAATATCAAGATAGATTCTAAATGCTGCACTTCTTACCGTGACAAAGGAGGCGGCTGCAGGATCTTGGTACTGTACCAGCAAAGTTTCTACTGGTAGCTGAATCTTAGGTCGGCTTTTTATCCTCTTGTTCAGGTGGACCAACAACTCCATTACCTAGCAGAGGAGGCACATAAAGTGATTTGGTGGTTTAATTACATAAAACAAATGCATAAATCAACACTCACTAGCAAAGGAGGAAAGATCCAAACTCCTTACAAGCATCTATGCATTAAGAGGAAGTGAGTCCATATCTATACAATGGAAATGTATCTAAAGTTTTGGTAAAAAAGAAGCTAATATTTTAGGGGTAGGTTCTGACAGTCCACATTTTAATGAAGTGTAGCTATAGAGTACAGACCCAAAGATCATTGTAATCTCCTTATGCACAGAGATAGGAAACACCCTTCTTACTTTTTTTCGCACACCCTCCTGAACGCTGGAGAGTTTGAGGAGCACAGGGGGTAGAAACTTGGAGATAATGTCCTGTAGCTGTTCATCTGTTTCTGCATGGCCCAGGCGAAGGAACACGCGTTCCAGTTGATCTGTCAAAAAACAAAACACATTTAACACCTTGATCAGCTTCTATGTCTCATTTTCTGGGTGGTATTTGCTATACCCCTAGAATGTACAGTAAACATAGGACCTGTTTAAAGCAATACCTCTCCAATAATTAATATGACAACAGCTTTCCATTCAAATATACAGCCCATTGGGTTCATGCAACCAAATTTGTGCGACCTTCAGGTTCATACAAGGGGGGGGGAGGGGGGGGTAATATACAAAAACCTTAAAACCGTTTACTAAAAACAAGTCCCTCGTGCATGTGGCTCCAGTTTGGCTAAAAAGCTCGTCCTGTCAGCTGCTGCGTTGGTGCAACCATCACCCAGCCCTTCCTTCTTTCTTTCTTTCTTTCTTTCTCTTGGCATGGCTCACCAAAAAAGCTAGCTGCAACAACTGACAGTCTATCCACGCATTTCATCGCCTCTATGCCATACCACTGGCTTTTCACAACCAGTGACACCATGCGCAATAAATCCTAAATGCCCTAAACATTCAAGATATAAATCTCCACCTTAAAACACTGATTAATTTAACTATATTAATAGCCTACATGATAGTTTCATTTTGACCATGACTGGGCAAACGGCCTTCTGACGTTAGCATTCTAGCTAGCAATATAGCTGAGTAGCTAGCTATCGTTCCTGCCCCCAGTTTTTAACTGAAGGAAGCTTTATCGTTACTTCAAAACCATCCTAATCGTTACAATAAATCAGGCCTGATGTTCAGTATACGTTTGACGTCCACGAACACGACATTTTAAGATATATTAATCACTAATAACGCAGAGAGAAACTTACTGAGTTCATCTTGGGCAGCCATGTTTGCAGAAAATCATCAGCGACCTCCCCAGTTTACCGAGTGTCACTGCACTCACCAGAGCCACTCCTCAGCAACTGCTTCATCACACATACTGTACATCAATGGCGCTAGCATACATCACAATTATGTATTGTACACATGCATTTAACCGGAGTTTGTGTGCATGACAGTGCCTAACATTCATGCTTAAAGGCATGCATATGAATGCTTACGGACTTTATGACCACTACATGCTATCTTTCTATATTATATCATTTTTATACTATGCTGCTGTATGTATATACATATTAATATCATATTTAGGCTACTTATATTGTTCATATTATATATATAAATTACTTTTCCTCATTATGCTTGAGAAATGCTCTTGTATAGTTTTTATTTTTTATTCTATTCTTTATGTAGTTTTATATACCTCTTATAATTTATTTATTTTTATACAACCAAATTCCCTCGCTTGGGTTCAATAAAGCTTTATCTTATCTTATTATATTTATTATGCATACATACTAATCTATACAGTATATTATCTATATATACTCACTGACTCACTGACACACTGTCATGACTTACTGGGACACTTAAATAACACTGAGCCATCGTTAACAGTAACCCTACTGTAATACATCAATGTCCTAAGGCCTGAGGTTTTGAATTTGGATATTTGGATTTGCAGATATGGTATTTCGCCAATATTATAAAAAATAATTACACTTCCTTTTGCTTAGTTTTATCAAAATTGTTCAAACCAAACAGTAAACAATAAAAATCTTAAAGTCAGTGTGGTCTTCCTGATGAACTAGAGCTAAAAAGCCAAACCAAGTGTCATGCTGGAGTAGGATAAACAACAAACACAGAGAAACAAACAAACTGTAAACCCAGAAGTTGTACTTTTTAATGCTTATCACTGATCTATAAAGCATTATAAAGTTATTGATAACTTATTGATAAACTCATTAGTTGCAACTTAGACCAGAGCATAAAGCTGACAAAACATAATAGGCTACAAAACATAAAAGCGTCAAGACAAATACATAAAAACATGAGCAATAGAACAGTAACATACTGGAGATGCAGGTGCACTTTCCACCAACATTGGCTGCGTTCCAGTTCATCGACTCTCCTGCTGATTCGCAGATCTCACAGTGCACGGCTAAGTATACAACGCCACGATCTGCCTCTCACCACAGTTGTGCCTGTCGGCACGTTCACACACAGACAGTTGAGCTGGAGTATAGGCGGTCTGGAACACGGCCCCTAATCAAGGCACGAAGCAGCAGCAGCAGTAGCAGTCATGTGAATCAGCTGGACGAACAAGGAAGGGGATAAACAACAACACGGATCAGTCTTTCTAAATCAAGGTAAAATGCTACTTTGGTGGAAACGACATGTGATATACCGGCTAAAAGTGTGCATGATAGCTAGCATTGTTCCAGTTTATCAGAAAGCGGTGTGCATTTCGTGACTCCTGTGCAGAATTAGCCAAGCTATCAACAGCTAACCGTTAGCGTTACCATCCAAATAAGTTGGCATGGGCTCATGCCAATGGGCATCTCGCGCTGTGTGCTTTGTCATTGTTCAACTGTCTATTGCTAAACTTGTACAACACTGACAAATAGTGTATACATTATATAAATATGAGAATGGACCGTTTGTACCACACAAAGTCACACAGCGAAGTAGCTACGGGCCTATCTGCAGCCACCTTGCAAGGGACATTTAAACCCCATTGGCTCGTGCATTAAGAAGTTAGCTTATGTGGTAGCTAGGTTAGCTTAATAGTTAGCTATGCCTTCCCTTTCCTAACTACTATCCCCAAGTGCTTTCGAGTCAGCGTCTATGAACACATATCAAATTCAAGTCAAAGAGTGCCCAGAGTCTACCATCTCAATATAAGTTAGCTAGTCAGCTGAGCTAGCATGCTACGCTATTTGTTCAGCCATTACTTTGCATCATAACAAAACGTAGGCTAGTTGGCTAACGTTAGTTAGCTGGCTTGGCAGACAACAAAGATCAACCAAGCTACCACGTACAGACGCCCATGCAGTAATATAAGCGAAACTACAATTTAGCCGAGATTTAGTTGTCCTGGGGGTTTAACAGGTTATGTTTTAATACGTAATACGCTGAATATGCTCGATTAAGGTTATCCACGTTTTGAAATGATTGTTTCAATATCTGAACAAAGAGTAAGGCTGTAAACACAATGTGTCTAAACACTGTAGCTGATTTCTTTCATAAACTTGTTTCAGCCTGCAATTACTTGTTACATAATCGGGTCGCACGCCATTGTAATGTGGTTTGCAGTGAAATATCAAGAAATATAAGGTTGAAAATCCCCATAACTTCACTCGGCAATATGATCCTTTGTCTGAATGCACAGTAAAGTCAGAGTTGGGTGTGGGATGGGTGGATAGGACAAAATCCGAAAAGGGTTGTTGGCATCAGCAAGGATCAAAGGATCAAATCGACATTTGTTGAATCTCTACCTCCATCTAGTGGTGAACTTATCAACACACAAAACCAACTGTCTCCTGGTCCATTTACACACTTGTAAATTACATCTAGTGGTACAGATTTTGTAATGGTCAGTATAAAATGTGTACTATGGTATTGGACAAAGAGAAACAAAATAAAGACATGCCCTATAAATTAAGTAAAAATTATACTAGTATGAAATTGTAATAGCATGAGTCAATGCATCAATCAATGTATCGCTGCAACTGGTGCAAAGAAAAGTGAAAACGGATTAAAAGTAGTTAGAAAAGACTGGAGTTGTGTCTAAGTGTGAAATGGGTACAAGTCTAATGTTTTTAACTGGTCTTGTTATTAACTTGGCTTTAATTCTGCCATAAATACACTCAGCCAACAACCAACAATAATTGGCAACCACCAAAAACAGGTGACTCCAATCAATAAAAATGTATTAAACAGTGTAGCAAAATCAAAAGAAGACAATACTAGGTAATATGAGAACATAATGTTAATATGAACACACTTGAGTCAATCACCATCAAGTTTAAAACACAGTAAGAATTTAAACAATCAAAAACGAATTACTTTTCAGATATGTTTCCATCTGTACAGTTACTGTATCTACAACATCTATTCAGAACTTTTTGAACAGATTATATTATACCTTTTAAAAAAACGGATACAGGAGATTCTCTAGTTTGCCCATTCTCTTGTTAGTTTTTACATTTTACCCTGTGTGATAATTCTTGCCATCTTTTCAGAATAGACTATGTTTCCACTAATAAAGTAATCATTTATTTACCTCCCCCCACATAGCTCACAAAGTAATCAGTGTATTTTAGTTAACCCAATATCTGTCACTATTACAATTTAAAAGCCAATTCTAAAATATAAGTTGATGTTGGAGCACATTTTTTTCCTCCAGGTTTTATCTGGTGAGGCGGCAGGATGGCGGGAGCAGAGGTGTTCACCCCTGCAAACCCCACCTGCAAGATCATGACCTTCAGGCCCACCATGGAAGAGTTCAAGGACTTCAACCAGTACCTGGCTTATATGGAGTCTCAGGGTGCTCACCGCGCAGGCCTAGCTAAGGTAGGTAGCGTTTTCAGTCTCAACTTGGACAAAGTTTTAACCTCCCAAAAAAAAGTATCTTTTCTAGCTTGGTGAAATTTGAGAACCATGTGATGGATCAAAGTGAAGGACTTCATTATGACCACTAGGTTGGTGCATCAAAGTTTCTTCTCTTGTGGGCCTACAGTTTGAACTTTGTATAATTAGCCTTTGACTGTTGCAAAGGCTAATTATACATCATTTTGTACTGAAGGCAATTTTAGTCAGAGAAAATAAAGACATAAAGAGAAGCAGAGCAAGACTTTCAGACATATAGTGTGACATATCTAAATACATAAGTAATCGGCTAGTGGCCCTAATGGACACATTGGTTTAACTACTGCTGATTCCTAATGATGAAATGCTGATCAGAGTGATCTATTTGAACAACGTAACTTTCTGTTTTATGTTCAACAGCAATCATTTCCTCCTCTGTTTGTCCCTCAGGTGATTCCTCCTAAAGGCTGGAAGCCCCGTCGTACCTATGACGACATAGATGACCTGATTATTGATGCTCCCATCCAGCAGATGGTGGCTGGCCAATCAGGGCTCTTCACTCAATACAACATCCAGAAGAAGCCTCTTAGTGTGCAGGAGTTCAGGCGATTAGCTAACAGTGACATGTGAGTATTATGGAGTATCTCATTGTTTTCAGTGCCTTATTGATTATATCAGAGGGGAGGGAAGGTGCTTACACATAGATTATATTCTGGTGCTGCCACAATAAAAATCTATTTTTTTGTTCACAAGGTACGTGACTGGTATATTACACAATTTACCAGTGTTAAACAAATATATTTTTAGAATACAGAATAAACTCTAGAAGTTGATTGGTTACCTGGCATACTGGTTGATAGAAATAGAGAGATACTTACCAACAGCATCAATATATGTGTATGTTTAATGTTGATTTATCATCCTGGATAGAAGAAAATCTAGACATGGTATCTAGGGAGTTGTATTGCAGGTGTTGCTGGCATTATATCCACTGCTGCCCTACATGAAACAAAAACTACCTTTTTTAGAAATATTGTATAAAATATGTATTGTATTTTACTGGTAATCTTACATAAACAAAAGAAACAAGAAAAGTTAGAAATTGGTAAATGGGAAGGAAATTGATCAGCAGTTAAGACCATGGTTAATGTGTTAATTTCCAGAGCGACAGTTTTCTATTTCCCACATTTGATTGAACCTGGAGTTGGATGAGTGGTTTAAAAGTGCAAGAGTGATATTTGATAAGGGTATAAAGTTTAGCAAATATGTGCTAAGAATGTTTTCATTGTAACATTACAGATGGCCATTTCACAATACCAAATGTAATGTCCTTCTCCGCCACAGGTACTGTACACCTCGCTACCTGAATTATGAAGATCTTGAGAGGAAATATTGGAAGAACCTCACTTTTGTCTCCCCCATCTATGGTGCTGATGTTAGTGGCAGCCTCTACGATGAGGTAGATGGCTTTTCTTCCTCTTTTATCTGGTTTCTCTTTGTCCCCCCCCATTTACATGCATCTGTGTTCATTTATGTTACCTGTTATTCAAGCTTCAAATGATCTTTCTAGTTTAGCTTACACTCATTCCTTTACAGGTTCAGTTTCTTAATTGGTTCTGCCATTAGGAGAAGTAATAGTGAAAATCATGTCGGCAGACTGTACAAACTAATTTCACCCAAATCTTAATTTGGCTTTAGGTTGTTTTTTTTGCAATGAAAATAAAAACGTACATAAAACCTACCAATCTTGTTGTTTGCCCCCAACCCTAATATGAGTCATTTTAAGATAACGAATCCAATGTGGGGACGCTAAGAATGAATGGACTGAAAGCAACACATAGACTACACCAACACTGGAATTATTTCATATATCTACAAACGAAAAAGTATGCCATCAGAACAAGTTAAATAATCATATAGATTTTAGACAAAACGACTTTAACAGTGAGTGTAGCGGCAATCTTTTCTCTGTCCGGTAATCCACTTTACCACTACTGTTAAAAGTCTGTGTATTAGCAATAAGTTTGACACGAAATGAATCTTCTGAGGCAGTAACTCCATTCAAAATGTTTACTCAAAACAAAAAGTTACAAGATTCACTCTGGTTGTGCTCAACTTGGCATAGCGGTCAAAAAACTGTCTTGCTCCTCAGACTAATTAACTTTCACAAAGAACTACTGGCTATGACATAACTAGCTGCATAACTAAAGGAGCATTTCAACATTTTCGACTAAGTTACTACATACATCTTGTCAACTCTAAATATGGCTCTTACAGTGAGTATAAAGTCTGATCTGAAGTTTTTCAAAAACACTTTACCCAAAGTAGGCCTACAGTAAACCAATCAGTAAAGCAATGTTTACAATAGGAAGAATGATCTGACTTAAGAATATGTAGCCTGCATTGCAGCTTTTCTTTGGTTGTGAATGGTTGTATAGTGTGCTGAGTAGTCGCTGTAAAGAGATGAGTGTCAGTCAACCTCAAGCAACACTTTTTAACAGCAGCACTTTGGGGCATGGTACATTTGTCATTTAAATAGAAGCAATGTGACTATTTTTCCCTACCTATAAGTGGCACTGCTTGCATTGCTCACCGGTTCGAGTATACAGTGCTTCTTGCTAGGTAATGGTCCTTGTGTTTAATGGAGAGCAATAGGGGAGATTTGACAGCTGGTCAACCTGGAGCACAATGAGCTACTTTATACTTTACATAGCTGATACTGATTGGATTTAAAAATGCCATAGTCAACTGGGGTACCAATCTTTGGACATCCCTAGACCTATCTAACTGTTGTTTCTAATCTCCTAGGATGTGGAGGAGTGGAACATTGGCCACCTGAACTCTATCTTGGATGTTATCGAGGAGGACTGTGGTGTTTCTATCCAGGGGGTTAACACTCCATATCTCTACTTTGGCATGTGGAAGACCACCTTCTCCTGGCACACTGAAGATATGGACCTCTACAGCATCAACTACCTCCACTTTGGAGAGCCCAAGTCCTGGTTAGTGTGGGGCAGGGATTTAGGTACAGGGGGTAAACGCATAAAGAAGCAACAATTGTACAACATAATGCAATCCATTACAACCATACCATAAAATACAGCAAAAGTATTAGTTCACAAAAGTATTTGTTATACTTGGGCAGCAATAGTTTTACTATTAGTGTCTTACTTTTATGTTCAAATCCACTTACTTTTCTATTGGTGCCGATGATGCTTGTTGCTATGGATACCCTTCATTATTATAACCACTACAACTCATGGAAGTTAACTACCTGGACTTCTTCCCTTCCCTTGGGACCAAAATAGAAGTAATCCTTACTCCTTTTTTTGTTATCCTGACTATTTAACCTTTTTAAAGGTTTGGCTTTCACGACAGGCCTGAAAGGTCTAAAGGGTCATGGGTCAAGTCAAATTAAATCAAATAAAAACATTGGTTGTGTAGTAAAGGCAGTGTGCAGGCAGCGAGAGTGATACTAGAGTATTTACTTAACCATTAGCTAAATTTAACTGCTTCAGTATTTTTACATCTGGTACATATTTATGGATATATTCATTTTTATTTCTATGGTGTCACTACTCTTGTTAGGATTGTGACTTATTTCTGATCCTGTCGATTGTTTGGTGTGACATGTAAAGGAAATCCAGGACAGAGTATACGGTATATAATATACAGTAAGCGTGGAAAACTTTTGCAGATGGAAATGGATGTCCTTTTCATAACGCATATCCATATTTGTGTCAGGGCTGCAAAATCTATCTTAAGCACTCTCCATTCAGATAATTTCCATGATTACAGTGGATTTAAATGGTGAGTTACATACATTGTCATAGCCTTGATTTGATTAACCCGGCCATTCTGTTGCATATGGCCCTAGGGTTTTGTTCCCTTAGTGCTTGTTTGCACACTGAGGAGGTGGTTACCTGCAATAAGTGACAACACACTGGAGAGACCAAATACTAATGAGAATAGAAAAGGTACAACATATGGAGTAGTAGGGATTAGATTACACATCCAGGGAGAGAGTGTGTACGGAGATTGGTTATTCTCCAAGGCGTAAGCATATGGTTTGATGTCTACGAAGCTATCATTCTTGTCTGTACAGTGGAGCAAGGCAAAATGTAATATTTTAACCAGTCAACCATACAGTACTATTCATTGTTTCTGTAAATTTACATCACACACTATGACACTGATGAACACTTTTTACTATTAGCTTACTTGTAGTAGTACTACTAGTCAGTTGCACGCTCTCAATCTCTTTGCAAACAACAACTGAATGCTGTGTACACTGATGACACTTGATTTCTGTATTCATATGCAGGGGGATTGAATGTGACGTTGCCTCGTTGTTGGGGGGGGGGGTATCCAGTCTAGAGGACAGAATTACTGGATTTTCTCTGGAAAAAGGAAAATAAGTTCTGTTGTAACTTACACTATAGACTGGGACCAGCATCTATAGATAGTTTATAAGTGTAAAGTGACTGTACACATAATTCATTAATTTAGAAAGTGGATTTAGTGTTAAGTTACTCTTTAAGCAAGACATGATAAGAACTGTGCAGATGAGGTTGAAATGAATTGCCCAGATGACAGATTTTCAGGTATAGGTTCAACATTACATACTATCACACATGGTAACCTGATCAAGTCATTCACAGAATATGTATTGAACAGGTCTAATTGGTATTCGTTAAAGCGCCTACATTCTTTAATATAAGAGGAGCTGGGTTTTAAGGAGGTTCAGGTGAAAATGATAAAGTGAAAGAAGAAGGTGAAGAATGCAGGTAGATCAAAATAGAGTTTGCTTTTTATTTCTTTGTCAGCTTGGCTCGCTCCATTTCTCTCTCCCTCTCGCCCTGGAGGGAGTTCTGCTCATTAGAGCAGTGAGCCCTGCAACCCCACAGGGATCAGTGTCACAGCCAGACAGTGACACACATATACACAGACACACACTCACACAGAGCAGCCTAATACGCCGAGCAGCCTAATGCGGCAAGTACCCACACACACATACATACCCGTATCATCTGGCGCACACACACTGACATACACTCTTTCATCTTGCTGCTATTTTGACATCTCATCCCTAGAGGGGAGCGGCTTAAAGATGCACCTCTCTCCCCTCTTCTCAATCCCCTCCAACTCCCTGTGTCACCTCTACCTGAGGTTGTCTCTACCTCTCACCCTGTCTCTCACTGCTCTGTTAAGCTGACAGGTGATATGATGATAGAAATGCCACAGACCTGAGGGCGGATGGTGCTAGTCAAATGGAATGCCTAGTCAAACCTTGAGGGAATTCTGTCACGCTCCCTAGGTTTCCTCCCCGGGAACTTTGGGAATAGTTGTAATTCGGATTGCGTCAGCAGTGTGGCATAAGAAAATGCAGAATAAGGTCAAAATAAGATTCTCTAAACTCTTAAGTCAACAGCAAGCAGTGATGGTTAATTTGTCACTATCAGAGGCGGAACTAGGCTCCATATTTTGAAATACACTATGAGACAAAGAGCAAATACATTGGGCTTCTATATTGTAAAGGGTCAGCATCTGCCCAGAAAAGCTAAAAGATTATTCA
>LKNJ01002181.1:0-68099 GCA_002120245.1 Maccullochella peelii | reverse complement strand
AATGCTGAATCAGCATTCCCACTAATAAAGAACAGGATAACAATAGTGTGAATGCTGAATCAGCATTCCCACTAATTACATTCACATTTTGGAAAATGCTTTTGTCCTAAGTGTGTTCAATTTTTAGCCAAACACACCAGGATCAATTTGGGGTTCAGTGTCTGGCTCAAGGACACCTTGACAAGTGGACAGGAGGAGCCACAGATTGAATGATCAACCCTACGTTTAATGGCTGACACACTCCACCACCTGAGCTACAGCTGCTCAATCTATCATCCTAATCTGTATTACAAATGAACAAAAAAGGGTTACCCAACCACCCAAATTACAAACAGGACTGGAATTGAAGTTATTTTGTATTCTATTTTTCTTCTTCAACTGTAATGTTGGATTAAAAGAGGCTTATACTTTGAATTGTGATCAGATGAGAAACACAAAATGATCACTAAGCCACAGCTTGGAGATAACAAGCTTAATTCAGGTTTAAAGTAGGTACTTGATGCCCATAGTAGAGCAAGCCTAATTTACAAGCAGGTTATTCTAGTAGAGTTTTGATTGGGCGCTTATAATTTGCACTTTTACTGTATATAAAATGGCTTAACAATGATTAGTTACTTTACAGAATAAGGTTTTGAATGAAAAAAATAACACATTTGCATCTATAATGAATTAAGAAAATAAGGCCTGCCAAAAAGTATAATGTAGTGCACTTGATATGGCCTGAATAAGCTAAAACATTAAAATGCTATTTATATATTAATGTACAACAGAGTTAAAAGGTGGCATTCTTTGAAAATCTGACTATGATTACTTCTAAATCTTGCTGTGAATACTTCAGGGCATTGTGGTTTTTAATTAAGTGAATGATCTGAGAATTTGTTTAACCACTGTGTACAAACTCTGTCAGCCATCAAAAAGTCCCTTCAGGGCAATCAAGTCTCGTCTGGCAAATAGTCAGTTGGTGTAACCAGAGTCTGACTGGTGTTCGAGGTCACCTGAGAGGAGTGTTTGTGTCTGCGTCAGTCATGATTAAACCGCAGCGTCTGTGCACAGCTGCCTCTGCATTCATGGCACCAAGCTGCCAACAGTTGGGATTTCATTTCTCTGTGTCAGAGTGATGACTGAAACATCTCAGCAGACCACACAGTACCGTGGTTTGTGTACGGTATTTAAGAAGTTATTGCAATACCTTTTTTGGATGAAGAAGTTCAATTACTCTGTGTTTTGGACCAAATGCTGTTTACAGAGGGATGTCCACCTGTCACAGGAACAATAATACAGGATAGCAATATTTATTATGGTGATTTTAAAAAGATATTCAACAACAAAGGATCAAATATTTTGACGTTGCAAAACTGTCATTGAAATGTGTGCCGCAGTACCTTTAACAGTACCTTTCCACATGGGGGCAGTAGTGGGCTTCTTGCATTGCCACCTGACCGCTGTTCACGTTTTCAGTATCCACACTTTGGGCCTACAAGAGGTATTGACAAAAAAGCACATTAGTTTGTTTAGTTACCAATGAATTCAATTTCCTGAAGGGGCAGTGGGATTATGTGCTTATTTTAGATTTTAATGAATACACACAGAAGCATGTAGGAAGGGCAAAGGTCAGTAGTGTTTACGATGAGTGGAAGTGTGGGTGTTGTGTAGTGCAACAAGACAAAAGCGGTAATTTGAGAAGGAAGGCAGGAGCCAAAAGAGAGAGACTGCCCAGAATAGAATAATGGAAACAATGATGGACAGATTACACTAAGTGGATGTAGAGTATAGTGACGAAAGAATTTATAAGGCGTCATTAATACAACAACATTAACGGCAAACCTGGTGATGTATTGACAAGATAATGGTTCCTCCGTCTTGCTCTTTACGTTTCTTCTCCTCAGACCTCTCTCCTGCTTATTCAGTCCCTGTTAAAGTCTCATTTAAAGGCTCAGCTACATAACACATTCACATCGTGTTCCTACGTGCATCTTGCACTGATGGAAATGCTTTTATCTGGTCTTTTACTTAACATTTGTACAAACTTCATCTTCTCTGGACCCCAGCATGTTTCTCTCTTCAAGGATAAGGCTGGAGATGTTCTGTATTTTTCTTATTGTGAACAAATCTCATGAAAAGAGCAAAACGGTCTAAAATAAAATATTTCCTGATCAATCAAATCTTACTCCTCTGTAGGGCTGCACCTAAGGATTATTTTCATTATCGATTAATGTGCAGATTATTTTCTCCATTAATCAATTAGTCTTTAGGTCTATAAATCAGAAACAAAAAAAATTCCTATCACCACATCCTAGAGTACACAGTGATGTCTTAAAATGTCTTGTTTTGTCCAACCAACACTCCAAAATATTACATTTACTATAATGTAAGACCAAGAAAAGCAGCAAATTCTCACCTTTGAGAACCTGGGACCATCACCTGGTCCTGGAACCTGGTTTAAAAGCTTGTCGTGAATATGGATGAAACTACAGTTATGTTATTTACAATTTTTGTTACAGTAAATATTGTTACAGAACATGGTAAAAACTATTAAGTATTCTCCTTCATATTCATGTTTAGATGAATTTTGGATAACTCTCATTTAAACTCCATATTTAGCAGCTTGTGAAAAAGCTAAAGATGAAATGCGGTTTTTATTTTGGCCTGCTTCTCCTCTTAGATAAAAAGATTATACATAAGCGTTATACACACATCTTGGGTTATTTTAGGGTGCCATTAAGGTTGTTTTTAAGATGAAATACTGGCATATTTTGTGTCATCTGTCGTGTTATTTGTCTGTAACATACTGTTAATACCTGCCCATCTTGGCCAGGACACTCTTGAAAAAGAGATTTTTAATTTCAGTGAGGCTTTCCTGGTTGAATACAGGATAAATAAAAATAAACGGTATTAATATGAGACTTAAAATCAACAAACGTCTCCAACAAATGCACCATGCACTCCTGTTTGACTCACATTTGCCGAAAAACTACAGTGCCCAGCTGTTTGCGGAATTTATTTAGCTTTTTTTAAAGAAAAATCAAACTATATATTTGTATGCCATTTTTTAAAGATGTATTTCTTCAGTAAGGAAGAATGGGTTTGGGGCTACAGAAGGCTACAGACAGGGTTGGAAAGTAGAGAGAGACGGACTAACACATTGTTGGTTTTGGTCTTTGAATGAGATTTCTTGACAATATAGAATAACACCAACTATGTCTATTAGACTTTCACCGGCAAAGATCAACGTCCACGTCTGTGAGGCTTGTCCTCTGTCAGAGCACTGAAGCTCTTCCTCTGACTAACAGCAGAAAGACACAGCATGAATTCAGTCATGACCCCTCTTCTCTCTGCCGGTGTCCTCAGAGAGAAACAAACATCCAGATAAATGGATAGTCTGGAAAAAAAAAAAAACTGTCAGCTAACTTTACACCCTTTGGCTGAATGTTGGTACAGTCTGTCTGGATACCAGGTGTGAAAACTGTCTGGTACATGCTTCTTTTCATCCACTGTTACCCTTTGTTTTTCTCTCCCCTTTTCACCTTGAAAAAAAAAATCCATATTAGTCCAACAGCTCAAGGCCAAAAATCTCACACTGAGCCGCTGATCGTTGTGACAACAACATAGTTAAATATATACTGTAGTAAAAATACTGAGGGTGTCTTCATCATTAATATGAGGAGGAGGACTGGCGGCCAGATGTGACCTCTCAACAACACATTAGGACATTTTTACACCAGAAAGTGTGAGGTTATACTCCTCTATACAAAGCAAATGGACGTGAGAGGTGTGAAAGAGGCTCTCTGACGTCCTTTGGAGACAGGTGTAAAGATTTTTCTAAATGTGAAAAACAAACATGTCTGCCTTAAACTGTCAGCTTCTAATCGAGATGCAGTTGTCACCCTGAGATCAGTCTGAGAGAGAAGGACGAGGGACAGGACCACGAGCACAATCTCCTGCTGATCAGGTAAGACAAGACTGAAGATGATATTTGATGAAGTTTTTCTCTTCTTCTGTATAAATACAGTAGGGGCAGGGCTGAACAATTAATCAAAATATTAACAAAATCACAATGTGGCCAAGCGCAATTTCCAAATCTCAGGAGCTGTAATGTTTTAATAAAAGGTAAAGATAAAGGAAGCATATTGGTCAGCCCTATTCTGGAGTCGCTGAGATTTGCTCTATCTATATGCTCCTGAATTCTGAGACACACATTTCTCTTGCAGAAACTGCTGAAGAGAATGATTCTTTTTCAGGGTCAAGCCTTTTGTGGTCTGTCTTTCAGTTATTGAAAGAATGCGTGCTCTGTATGTGCCTGTGCTGCTCTATTCCCTTCTGCTCGGCTTCCTGCCTCCTACAGGTACGTCAGCAGCTCACATACTGCATTACATGATGAATGGACTTCAGCTTGCGATCTACAGTAATTCTGACATGGCGGACAAGGTGTGAAATAATGTTCACACCTCCTTCTGTCTCTCGTCTTCTTTGACAGGAGCAGAAGAGAGCGACACAGCCGGCAGGAGGGAGGAGAGGGAGAAACGAAGCCTATCTTACTGGGGCCTGTGGTCGTCAGACTTTTTCGGGTGGCTGGAGGAGCTACGAGCCCAGGCAGCTCACGAAGGGATGCAGGACCTGGCTCGTACCTTCTGGGCTCACTTCCCCATCGGCAGCGAGCTGGGCTATGATAGTCCCGAGTCTGACCCTCAACCTGAGGAGTGAGGCAGAGGAGAGACCGGGTGTGGATGAGAGATTTAAGAGTCTGAGGGCAAATAGAAGTCACCTTTAACAAGTGTTTAGATGTTTACAGTTCAGACGATCAATATGGAGAAAAGTATTGACCCTTCCCTTTGCCACAAACTGGGCTTGCACATTTGATGAAGGTAACAAAATATAGAAATCACCATAAAGCTTTATAATTACACAATAAATAAGGAAATATTTCATGTTTTACATGTTATATGGGTTATGAATAAACAATTGTATATTGCTTTTGTTTGCCCAAAAGTCAGTCACAAACAAAGAAATGTATCCGACAGAGTGATGTTATATTTGGGGTCAATTAGGCTATTGAGACTATCGAGTTAAATTCCAATAGCAGAAATCCAAATAGACTTATTTAGGATTTGGGAGGTGTAGTGCTGAGTAAATTATAACCTTCATGAGGGGAGGATTTATTGCAGGACTGTTGTATTAGACTATTATTATATTTAGGTGGGTGTACCTAATAAACTGGCAACTGAGTGTATGTTGCTGGTAACACTTCTGTACCTTTTTAAGTAGGATTTTGAATGCAGGACTTTTTCTTGTAATGGAGTATTTTTACATTGTTGTAGTTCTGAGACTCCAAAGAGGAGTAATGCCTCATTTTCTGCAGCAGACCTCTCATCAGTTCAAAATCCTGTTTATAAACGATTCTCATAAAAAAAAAGAAGTGTCGATATGATAAAGCAATGTTAAATGTGTTTTGATGAGCTGTTAAAGAGGGCCTCGAATAGAACATCAGGGTTAAATGGAAAATTGAAGTTAAAAAATTCACGTGTGCACATATTTTAGGTAATAAAAGGCTTTTTTTTTCATTGCAGTCTGTTTAGGGATTTGTCATTTCAGTGAAGAGTGGTTGTGTGAGCGTTGAGGGCCATCTGGGATGTCTGTGTGCGAAAGTGTCAGACACTAAAGTCAATCCGACTAAGGTCACAACACTCAGACTGTCAAGTGTGAGGAGAATTGAGAGAAGATGGAAGTGGAGACGAGAGTTAGACAAGAGTGAAAGTGTGTTTTGGGGCAAAGTTCAATGTATATTTCTGACCTTTCGATGCTTCTTTTCCAAATCCCCTGGCCAACAATCAAACACATTGACATACATGAGAGGATTACCTTATTCTGCTTTATCTTCGTCCAACAATGCTCTGATGCAGAGACGCTCATTTGTAAGCAGATGAAAAGAAATCATGTACCTGGATCATCTGAGTCATTGTGTCCCAATGCTTTGTGCTTTGCTTTGTATGTGTTACATTTGGATGGGCGAGATCAAGCTGGATGTCAGATGAGGGTTTTGTGACTATGAAATTCTTCATCCTGTCACAAACACCATGTTCTCTGGTCTTTCATCCCTCATGTGTGTCTGCATCCAGAATTTGTTTTTAGGCTCTCAAGCAAAGATTTTTGAATCTCAAGCTCAGAAAATCTGTATTCATATGTCATAAATCTGCAGACATCTGTTTTTTAGTTTGCTGCAGTGAAAATATGTGCCTGAGGACATTGAGCCTTTGACAAGTCTTACTGTAAGTAGAAGCCAGGGACTCAGCCTGCTCCTTCTCAGACGTATCTGATATGAATACAAAAACACAGGGGAAATCATGTCTATAGGCATGTCTGCACTGAGAGCGGAGGCTTGTGCCTTTCACACCAGCCATGACCCTGAGTTCAATTCACTTCAGAATGAGCGGACCTCTTTTCTTTTCCAATGCCCAGTGTGACTGTGCAGCTGAATTCTGCTTGTGTGTGAGAGGGCACACTGGCCCAAACGCAGGCTTCAGAAAGAGGTTGTAGACACTGAACGATGAAATAAGGAAAGCAAGAGCTCGTAAACATATTCATCCTCACTCTGTTCTTCAACGGAGTTCTTCGCCATCCCTCTTTCTGTCTTTTGTTTTGTCGCTCACTTCACCTTCTTTCCAAATCCATCATGAAAGTAGTGCAATTGTCTGCCAGCTCCTGGGTTTCCTGCATTCCAGCTCTACCTGTGTGAGACAAGGAGAGACTGTTTGTAGTTTCCCTCTCTGACACAGACATTCATTGTGTTACAAGTTCAAGCCCAGTCCAGTGAGAATTTAAGAATGAAACCTCTATAAAGTAACAGTTCATCATTCAATCTGGTATCAGACTGTGATTACTGTATGCACAGTTGCTCGGCAGGGAATTGCTGACTGATAAACACAGTCACGCCGGTCAGTAGTCATTAAAGTGAGACTATGTAACTTTTGATAAACAATATAACACAATCTTCCCCTTACAAGTTAAAAGTTGAATTCATAAGAAATAAAACACACTCTTGCTCAATTTAATGCACTCAGTGGTTTTGCAACTACAGCATTACTTGGTCTGGTATGACCAGTAGCTTATGGTGGCTAATGTTAGCAAACTTTAGATATATGTTGAGTATGGATGTATTCAGAGAGATGGATATGGCACCAGCACTCAGCCTAGCTGTCAATTTGTCCCAGTGGCTACTTGGGCACTGCAACAAAAAAAACAAAAAAAAAAAAATCCAATGCAACCCAAAAAGCATTTTCCCCATATACCACCATTATAAAAAAAGACGTATGTATAACTGTTGGCAGCACACCTCCAACTGCAAACAAGGTCAATTATTACTCTTCTCATTATGAATTTTTAATCCATAGAAGCTTTATATTTGTAAAACTTTTCCAAAGCCTAGAAAAAGCAATGCATGTTCAGTGGGCCATACAACCCAGAAGCAAAGTTTTTTGGCTTATGCGCTTGACGAGCAATTTTCCTTCAAGTGACTGGGTGCCATCTTTGCTGGAAACTTGCAACTATCTGAGAACAGAGTGGAGTTAAACAAAAAAAGTGAGAGATGTTTGTTTTACACCCCAGTTTCTAAGGATGATCAAGGCAAGACAAAGTGCACACTTCATTACTTTGAAATGAAGCATTGGGGGAAGTGGATAGCAGTGGTATCTCCCTGGGCTAAAGGTTGTTAATTAAAAAAAACAAGATAGGTATAGCTGGAGCTTAAAGTGTAAAACAATACATCCAATTAGACTGAAATATTTAAAATTCATGCTGCATTCAGCTAATTTCCTCTGCAGCATCACACTTTATTCTCACTGAGGTAGTTAACTGAATTAGACCTTTTTTGCATTCTTGGCTGATAATGAGACTCTGCTTCTCATGCAGGCGGCTGAACGGTTGATGTTTTAAACAACAGCAAACAGACTTTAGTATGTCACTGCTGGTCACCGACTCACTGAATTTCAAGTAGCTCTTACCACTGCCAGATTTCTTCTCAGTTATTTTAGTGTAGTGTCAGAAACTGTTATAAATAATACAGAGACACTGTCTACATGCACAAACATTTTTTGCGAGTTTGAATAACTGTGCAGTTTACACTTGGCTACCAGAAACTCACCTCAGACAGCTCAATCATTTTTCTCGTTAAGTGAAAACAGTAGTTTTTATAACACATTTTTACTGCAGCAACCTGCTTCAGGAATTGCAATATTTTGAAATCCTGAATATCTATTCACAGAGTAAACCTGCAAGATAAACCACATTACGGTACATTGGAACAGCTTTTTCTCCCTTCTCACTGCTGCTCGTGTGCTGTTTGTATGGGAGATGAAAAAGTACCTGGGACACGCATGAAAATTCATTTAAGAGCAGAAAAAGCTCACAGTGGCAATGTTGCTTCTGTAGGCGAGGAGGTAAACGACATTCCACCGCCACAGGCCAATTTCCACTTGGTAGCCGCCCACTCTTCCCTGTGCAGCCGTTTATGCACAGTTTAAGCAGCTCTGTAAAGACTCTGAGCGGGTAGAAGATGGCATCCCAGCAGCTCTGTTTGAGGTTAATGGGGCTGGCTGTATTTCTGACACTGTTGGCACTTAGAGGTGAGCTCAATCTTCTTCTTTTCTTCGGCTTTTCTTATGATTTCCTTTTAAAATGTCACATTCTTTAGTCCATCACTCTGTCCTTCACCATCTGGCCTTGCATTTATTTCTAGATGCCTGTGGTAGTTGGGTTTCTAACAGCAGTTATAAAGATGAATTACTGCATGTCAGAGTGTGTGGGATATTATTTAAGACAATGTTCGTTCTCAGAAAACATGAAAAGGAAAAAGCAGCCTTTTTAAAAAAGACTGACGATTTTCTCTGTCTTTCTGTCACTCGCATACCTTAAGAAACTTTGGAAGGAGGTCTGTACCAGATTTCACGGCAATCCATCAAATACTGTAGAAAAAATAATCCACTCAAAACTACAAATGTGAACCTCATGGTGGCGCTAGACGAAAAGTCTAGTAACGTGATTTTACCTTTTGAAAAATGCTATTTTATCCTGTTATTATTATAAAGCATATGTCGTGTGTTGTATTGCATGCATTAAAATGCACTGATAAACTGATTAATGCATGCATTACAAATGCCAAGAGGCTGTGGGAGAAAAGATTAAAAAGCACCCCATGCAAAAGCTCTGGAAACAATGACTCACACTGTACATGTTGTGGACAGACTGCTATAGTAATGAGAATAATTCTGCAGGAATCTGTTGCTCTTAGCTCATATTGCAACACAAACTGGGGGGGGAAACACATGCAAGTGATTTTCTCTCTGTATCCTTCCACTTCTAACTGCACAGTGCAAATGTTTTGTGCTTAAGTCAAGACAGAGTCAAGTCAAGTCAAATCAGGTTAGACAGAGTCTACCTGAAGATATGGACTGGATTTCTCTGCATATTCTTAGGTACATGGTATTCTGAGGGAGAAGCTTAGTAAAACATCATTTTTATGGTTTAGCTTTTCAGAAATACAGATGAATTAAACCTTCTGAGACTAAAGGTAACGTGGCCCAGATGTAGTGAGGGGACTACAGCGTAGTGAGAGATCAGTTAACTGCCACTACAATTATTGGAAAAGGTCTGACTGAACTGGCTGTGTGCAACGAGGTACAAGATACCTCATTAGTGCACATTTGTCTGGCTCCATTGGCCACTAACTAGTTTCATCAGATGTGTGTTGGCAATTTCTCCTTTAACTACGCTCAAGGCTCCGCTTTTACATTTGCATCTATGAAAACTGAGAACAAACTCATCCATGAAACAAGTTACTGAAGCAAATCAGAAAAGGTGCTGCAGTGCATGCTGAATAATCAGAAAAATAAATGCCTTTTTGATGTAGCACTGACTAAGAAAATGTAGCTAGAGGTTAACTTCACCTGTATTCTGCTTGCCCCCAACTGGCAAAAAACCTACAGTTTACACTCAACATAAAAATTGCATGTGACTATTTAGTAAAATAAATGACAGCGGATTCAATTGTGTTGTATTATTTATCAAGAGTCTAACTCATCTGTCATGAAGAATGGTGTTTCATACTGCAGCTTTCTGTCGACTCTCTTTAACAGATGTATCCAGTGACAGCAGCTTGCACAAGATCTTAAGGAAAAAAGATGGTAACATTGTACTTAACAGTATTATCATGCTGCTGATACAAAGATAAATTCTAGTGAAAGGTGTTTTGAAAATGCCCTTTCATTCTTTTGCCCTATTGTGCTTCCACCCAGTGGCAGGAGCTGGTACTATCCCCTCAAAGTCCTCTGTTGCCCTCCCTTCTTCCAAGGCTCAAGACTTCCTGGCAAAACTGAGCAGAACCAAGAGGAACGTTTGGGATCGCAGTAGACCAGACGTACAGCAGTGGATTATGCAGTTTATGTACATGGGATTTGACGAGCAGGTGGGTTGAGTCTTTCAACACAACAACAAAATCTCCAGTGGACCTGTCAACATGCCAGGGATTCTGCAAAACAAAATAGATCCACATAACAAAAACAGCACATAGATTTACCACCTTTTGAGAAACGACTCCTTTAAATAGGGGTTTAGGAACAAAAGAACACACACACACACAAACACACACACACACACACACACACACACACACAACAGAAACACAAAATTTCTCTCACCAGTGTATCTCTCACCAAAAACTCATGTTTAGTTTGCCTTCTTTCAACAGCAGACTGACCAGAAATTCTTCAAATTATACGCTACCAGTTTTATAAAAATCGCTTTCCACATCCTAATGTGACAGGGTTCACTTGTATGTTACCTTAACAGACCACTCCAGCGATTTAGAGTTTTACTTCCAAAAAGTTGAAGGACTTTGGAGAGATGGATTAAAAAAGAAAAGTCAAAATCGAAGCAATTTCAGACTTTTTGACCGTAGTAAGGGTCAAGCTGCAAATACACTGGATCCTACACTTCCCATAATGCACGTTGTGTCTTACACAACCATTTGTAATGTTTCTGTCTGTCTGTCTGAGTAAATTTCTCCAGAGCCACAGAAGACATTATACTATTTCATTTTGACATGAAAAATCAGTGGAGGTACCCTTTAAGTGGCTCTTTAGTTATGTCTGAAGTCATTTGGTGTTGCAAGTGCAATGCTGTGTATAGTTTTGAAATAAATAAAGGCCCCATAAACCTAATTTCTTCTTGCCAGCTTCTTACTATGAGCCATGGGGTCCAAAGTGTAAAAGAAAAACAAAATATTTTCTGCTAAAGTTGAAACACTTTTTGTTATTTGATATTTCTCTGTCATTTTCTCTGTGCACGTCTCACTGGTTAGGAGTGGGTGGGGCACCCACTTCCGTGCACCAATCAGGACTTAGCAATATTTGAATTTAAATTTGTTGACACAGATTGTTTGCTGATGTTGCCAGGCCACTGTCAATCAAATCTAACCAAACCCACACAGTCTGATAACGCAGATTCATTTTTTGATGTTAAACACTTAATAAATAATACCACAGGATGTTGTTTTGGCAAAATTTTACTTTGACTGTTTTACTGATTTAGTTATGAATATTTCATTTTATTGAGAAAAATTCTGGATTTTCAGGGGTTTTAAACCTGGCTAAAACGATACACCATGCAGAAGACATAAATAAGAAACACAAACAAATAAAACAGACAATAAAAACTTTAGAAATCTGGATTTTTATATATCTCAGATATGTGGAGGACAAAGACGTGGAGTGACAAAGGTAGTGGAAACTGTAGTCTGGTCTGATGTCTAAAGTATGGTCTTTTCAAAATGCAGTTATCCTCACCATGTTGCTGTCTGACTGAATTAATAAATATAGACGTGCACACAAATATAACCCCACTTACATCACCAGTTTCAGTTTTCTTTCTGATCGCTGTCATGTAGAATTCACCAGGGACAGTAGGGAATGGAGGGAACATTTAATAAGACCAGAAGGGAGCAGAGTGCACAAAATAACCCCCTACCGCAACGTTTTTGACAGCTGACAGTATTTTCGTTTCAGCCAGAGTAGCAGTATTTCTCACAGTCCAATGCATGACACTGTGTGTGTATGCCATTTGCTGTTGCCTCCTTAAAAGGCCACAGCTGTGAAAGCATTGGCCTTTTCAATGTTTGCCTTTCATGCATATCGGTTTGCCATAGCTGTGCCTGCTGAAAGTCTCAGTGGACACCTTATCAGCTGCCTCTGTCTATTAGCTTGAGATTTGTTGAGGCTGAGCTTCCTAACAAGTCACGTCTGCTGTTTTTTTTCCCTCACCAGAGGCTGGAGACTGACCTGTCATACTGGATGGACCAAGCTCGCTCCAGTGACCAAGGGCGTCAGCACCACTATGATGAAAACTCCCCCATCGGTCCGCGTGACCCTGGTTCTTACAGACACGGCGCTAATGTCAACTATGACTACTACTAACTCCAGTCACAAACGCTCACACAAACAAAGGCCACTGCTTCAGTGAATGGTCAAAGGGTTAGTTGTTTTTTTTGTCTCAGTAAGTCTCTTTGAGAGAACAGCCTGTGATAGTTAATTTTATACCTACAATGCAGATGTCAACATTAAAGTACTTAACAGCTGCTCTGGTTTCTTTGCTTTGTTTGGTAACACCCAACACTATAACCCACCCTCAACTCTTTCTCTCCATCCCCACATATTACTTATAAAAATGGAACTAACACACAGAATTGTGTTTTTGCTCTCACTGAACATTGCCTACAAGTAAAGTTGAGGCAGCTGATTTGTACGAAATTCCATTCAAAGCTGATGTCTTGGCTCTACTCTTATCACTAGATTAGCATAAATAAAGATGTGGCTTAATACTGCCCAAGTCCCCTGCTTTTTCACTTCCACTAAACAACAACTGTAGAAACATGTCACACACGCGCGCGTGCACACACGATCTTTTCCCCTAATTATATCATACACAAAATATTGGAAATATTTTATTAAAATAGCATCTCTGAAACTGATAAAGCACATCCTGACATGAGATTTCACAAAGCAGAACACAACGATGTCCTGATAAACACGTAATGATGCTGTAACAGTCTTTCTAGAAGATTTGTCCAGCCCTCAACAGCCAACAGGGTGCTGGCACATCACTGATATGAGGACAAGACATCCAGTGAAAAAACAAAGTCGGGTAGCTCATCTCAGGAGACAAAACACCATGATAAAATAATCACAAAGCACTGATGCACAGTACGAGCTGTTTGCATGATTCTCATGTCTGCAATTTAAATAGCAAAAGCACAAATTCACAAAAAAAACAAAAAAGGTAGGCTGGGTTTCATATTTCCTGCCTCAAATTTCTGTTTTTGATTCAGGCTTGTCCATCAAACACGCAAGCTCCCATAAGGAAGCCCTTACCCCACAGTGCAACTGCAGAAAGTTGTCTCTGCTTCTCAAAAAAAGACACCATGTCCCAGAGTGCTCTACTCAACAGTGTATTTCAGAGTTGCTCTTCAAGGGTCCTCTGAGGAGTCTTAACATCCTTCTGTGTTTTGGGAGTCTGTGGCAGAAAACCAGACCTCAGTTGTGTCTGGGTCTTCCTTTCTTCATGCGGGCGGCTTTAGGTTTGGGGATGTACTGGTTGTTGGCCTGGTGCTCGAGTTCCCTGCTGAAGTACTGGATGGTTTTGTTCAAGCCTTCCTCCAGGGGCACCTGCCAACACAAGACACAACACAATAATATAAAGATACTACCATTAAGTAAAAATAAAAAGGCACTAAGTATTGCAGCTACTATTAATGCTATTAATATATTGATATAAGGCTATTACTGATATTGATAGTATATCAATGATATACTGATGATCCAAACACAGCGGGACAATGTGTAATATGCTATTATTAATTGTGAATTAATTGTCTTTCTATCTAAAGACCTCATGTACCCCAGAGCTTCCCCTGTAATTTAAAGGACCAGTGCGTAAGATTTAGGAGGATCTATTAGCAGAAATGGAATATTAATAAGTATGTTTTCGTTAGTGTATTATCACCTGATAATAAGATTCATTGTGTTTTTGTTACCTTAGAATGAGCCCTTTATACCTACAGAGGGAGCAGGTCCACTTCCATGGAGCCCACCACATTACACCGCCATGTTTCTACAGTAGCCCAGAATGGACAAACCAATCATGGCTCAAGAGAGGGCCTTTCGCGTTTTTCGCATTTTTTGCGGCCACCATAGGGTTCTCCTACACGCTTGGAAGGGGAGGGTGAGCGGAGGGGTTATCAGTTGGTTGCAATCTGTAACCTCACCGCCAGATGCACTGATGTTACTGGTTGGTCAGATCTGCAGCGTTGTTGAAGCATGCAAGGGCAAATGTTGTGTTTCACAGTATGTCTACAGTATGCTTGCAGGACAGCACATGAGCATTTGAGAAAAGTCTTGCAGACTGTCTGAGTCTGTCGTGTGTCACACATACCACCGGCTCCCAGCCGAGCATCATCTTGGCTTTTCGGATGTCGGGTCTTCTCCTCTGCGGGTCGTCCTGGGCCTCTGGTAGGAACTGGATCTGACTTCGGCTCACTGTGTGCGTGTTCATGGACAGTGACAAGTGTACAGAGAAAAGGACATATTGTTATTCTTCTCCTTACTCCTACTTTTAATCCTGCTGATGATCATACAACATTAACCGCTTTGCAGGCAAGAGATGAGTCAATGCAGATAGAAGCTTCTGTGTCACAGTGTTGTGGTAGCTTCATGCGTAGATGTGGTTACTCAGCCAGAGGTACTACTGGAGCTGACGTGTGCCTACTCAAAAATGTATTCTGGCTATGGAGATAGCACATTAGACCACCACAACTTCCTTTTTCTCCTACATGTTTCTGATGTCAGTGATGAATCACAGCAAAAAACAACATAAAGCAAATTGAAAATAGGCTCTGTAGTCTCCTTTATAAGTGCTACACAAATTCATATTTAGTTATCTAGAAAGCCATTTCCAGTGCAAACCTTGTCCTTGCAGTCACTGTCACTCTCTATCACAGTGAATGGGATAATGTAAATATGATTACTTTGTGTATGCAGCATAATGACCGCTAGATGTGGCCTCATAATAGAAGACACATCAATTTCTGCAACAATAAAGGGGTTGAATCCTACACTGAAAAATAAATCAATTTCTTAATTTACATTAAGAGATAAACAGGCAAGCAAGCAAGGCTTGACTGGAGAGGGAAGGGGCTGGCAGGGGTCAAGAATTTGCAGAGACACACAGAATGACAACTATCTGGATCGATCCGACACCTTACCGACGAGACTTTTGATGAGACGAGCAAACTCCAATATGGTGTGTTCCTCTGGGTTCCCCTGCAAACAGATTTCATAAACTTCCATCACATCAGTGCAAACAAGAGACAGACACTTAAACTGACTCACAGGTAAATTGTCTGCTGCTTATGCAAAATTCATTTTCTATTTCAATTTGTGAAACACAGCCAGGTGTGATGAACTCACCAGATTGACTGGACTGCTGATGTTACTGTTCATCAACAACACCAGGCCGTTCACCAGATCGCTGGAGAACAAATCAGACACAGAAGCAGAGACATTAGAAATGGATTCTCTTCTTTTACATTCCACTCTGTAGCTTTGCTTTATATGAGGGAAATTGCATGAGCATGAATTTTCCATGCAGAGATTTGTTTATGAGAACATTATGTACATTGTACGTGTAACATAAATAAATATATCTCAGCTGAAATAGACCCATAATTGCTTCAAAAGTGGAACAAAAAGTTCCAAGGCCAGGTGGGACATGGCAGCTTCAACATATACTCTCTTGATTTCTCATTTTCTCCTGCACATTATAAACCCTCTAAAATCTTCTTTCAATGTTGCCAATTACAAAACATATAGTCTGTACAGAGATTTGAAGGTTTTTTATTATTATCCTGTCATGCATACAACTATACCCACTCCGCCTGGGCTTACATGACACCACAATTTAAAATAAACCAGAAATGCATTTACATTTTAAAACAATACTACAAAGAGTCAAACAGGACTAAGAATCTACTGCCATGCTAGCGGCTCTGTGTGGCTGCACTGAGGCACAGTGGTGCTTTGAGTTATAATGCTTGAGTCAGCATGCTGATGTTTAGCAGGTTTTGTTTTTTCCACATTCACCATCTCTTCATTTGCTAATAAGCACTAAACACGAAATACAGCTGAGGCTGATGGGAATGTCATTAGTTTTGCAGGTATTTGGTCATAAACCAAAGTACTGGACAAATAAAAATTCTGACCAGAGGATTGCGCTACATGAAAAATCAGAGGAAGTCATGACTATTACACTACACGAAGGTCTGTAAATTTCATGGCAATTCACCCAATTGTTGTCAAGACTAAAAGCCAAAAGTGTAAACCTCAAGTGGGCGCTACAGGAAAAGTCGGATCACCAAAGTCAGTAAGATTCATGCTTTGGGGACCATAAATGTCTGTCCACCCACTAGTTGAGATATTTCAGTCTGGACCAAAGTGGTGGACTGACTGGCCACTAGCGTGGCTAAAAATAAAGTAAACCAATTCTCATAATTATGTTTTTAGACCTTCTTGTTTACAAAACAAAATTCATAAATTACTTATTGGTCTTCATTTGATTTCTCCACTACGTTATAGTTACATCGTATATGTATAATGACATTTTCCCTCCTGCCTGATTTTCCCAGCTCTTGTATCACCCACACAGATAAACACAC
The DNA here is from genome assembly GCA_002120245.1 of Maccullochella peelii. Classification (NCBI taxonomy): domain Eukaryota; kingdom Metazoa; phylum Chordata; class Actinopteri; order Centrarchiformes; family Percichthyidae; genus Maccullochella; species Maccullochella peelii. The sequence goes on along the minus strand of LKNJ01002181.1, from coordinate 51,349 downwards.
ACCCTGAACGCCAGCATAAAAGGACTATAATGTCCTGAGACAACGTAGCTCTTCCTGTCGTATTATTACTCTGCTTCTCTCAGCATCACTCACAAATGTGGCAGAACAGCTGCACTAAAGAAACAGGTCAAAAATACTCTGAATGAGGAAGACAGTAAATTACCTCATGCAAGTATTATTTTGTCTGGACTCAAACTCAAGGTTTCATATTTCCCATAGCATCATTTCAATGTACCTGCATACTAATGTCGTTAATTTTAAGTTCACTCAATTCATTATACATTTTGCTGGTTAAATCCTGAAAGTGAAATCTAATCACATTCTCACTGAACTTAATGATGGTTTTGTTTTATTATGTTGAAGATATTTTAATATTTGATTAAATTAAAGTATTTGTCTGCAACTCGGATGACATACATACATTTGACAACAGCGGCTAGCCGATTAAGTGACGTATGTATTGTGTTTGAAATTCAAATTGAATTTCAAATTCTCAATTAAAGTTCGTCCTATAGGAAAATATAACATTTATATTCATATATTTATTTTATTTTCTTATCCAGGCTCTTTCTAACAAATGTTGAGGGTTATTTTAAGAGAACCATAACCCCAACACTAAACTTTAAAGACTATACAACTACTGTTTTTTGTCTGTACTACTGTTAGTATTTAAGACGTGTCTTCTTAGTCTACTCTCCTTTTTTAACGGCACCCAAAGCCTTTGTGTGGGCTGGGCTCAGTTTCCTGCAAAGCCAAAGCTTCTATAATATTCTAGATAATAGGAAGAATAGGAACGTTTAGTAAGTGTAAAATATGTGACACAAAAATCCCAGAAAAGTAACATCTACTCCTCCAGCGCTCTGTCTAAAGAGCAATCCACACATTTCTGGAGCGTTTTTGACATTAGTCACTTACACTCACAGAACAGATTTGATTTTAAAAGTATCAATTCACACCAACTCAAAGATACCTGAATGTGATCCGTATCAAGATGTGACATTTATTTATACTCAGTGAATATTTTTCTTCGTCTGGTGCCCTTGGTAAAGCTAATTCTTTATACACCAATCTCATACTGTCTATGTGTTGTGCTTTGAAATGGTTTGGTGAAGCACAACTGATCATATGAACCAAAGAGATATATGACTGGGCCCTCACAACTGATCAAGGCCCCCAGGTTCACTACGGTATAGACATTTAGAGCTACAGTGGACAGGGAGAATAAGATTAATTAATCAATACATAAAAACAAAACGCTTTTTATTGCCATTGAATTTCCGTTATTTGTAGTTAATTAATTTGCAGAGATTTGCTTTCACTTTGATATTAAAGTTGATCAATCACAAGAAAATAAAATCAAAAACCAAAAATGAAGTCCACATCATTCTCTCTCTCTCGCTCTCTCTCTCCCTCCTAACTCTCTCAACCCAACCGGTCGAGGCAGATGACCGCCCACCCAGAGCCTGGTTCTGCTCGAGGTTTCTGCATGTTAAAAGGGAGTTTTTCCTTGCCACTGTTGCTTGTGCTTGCTCTTGGTGGGAATTGTTGGGTCTCTGTACACATAAGGAGTCTGTCATAAAGAGCAGGTCTAGACCAAGTGCCCTGAGATAACGTTGTTATGATATGGCGCTATATAAATAAAACTGAATTGAATTGAATTGAATGTGAGTGAATACAGTTTATGGGCACTGTATGTGGTCAAATTACTTTAAAGTCATTAGAACAGAATGCTTCTGAAGTTGATCATTAAAATTTGATAGAAAAAGATCAGATATGACAGATATGTGCGGAGGGGAGGCTTTAGTATCTGTAGATCTGAATAGTTTTGAACATAAAGTATTAGTAATAAAGGAAATTATGTGAGTTATCCAAGTCATTTCAGAGAGTTTACCTAAAGACCTTGGCTTTTCACTGTTCACACAACACTAAAGTCAGACAGGGCATCTGGTGAATGTTTAGAAGAGATAGGGGAGCTTCAAATGCTCTGTGTCTCTGATCGCTCTTCTTCAAACAGATCAAATTAACCTCATTATAACCTGCACACTGACTGATAAGCACTCCCTTAACATGCCAAATACACGTATTTCTGCTCTTCCAGGCAGAAAGACATACACACGCTGGTATTTAATAATAAACTTCAAAGTCCGATTTAAAGCAGTACTCTTCCACCTTATTACAAATTCATGTATCCATGATAGCAACATCCACAGATTCCTTTGAAAACCTTAAACACCAAAAAATAAAAAAAATCACTGTGGTCTGTCTCAGTAGAGAGGACACTAATTAATTTTTTTTAAACTAACAAATTTACTGTATAATGGCATGGCACTTTTAATTGTTATCATTTATGTAATATAATTAACATGAGTTTTCCGTGACAAATATTTAGGTACAGATTGAAGAGAAGAATGAACAAAACAGGTTTAATTTAGCAATCTTACCTTACATACTGAAAGGCTCTTGTTTGGGAACCAGTGCCATACACCTAGAACAACAACAGAAAACTGATTATCATTTCTGCATAATGCGCATACTGAAGGTGAATGTGTGCTGCCATGTGTCAAACAATATGTTTCTACTCAACATACTTGAGTAGAAAAATGAGCACACTGCAAGAGCAGGTCTAATTGATTTGTTTTTTTTGTCATGATCATGTTCAAATTATTAGAACTCAAAAGGTCATTGTAATTTGGGGTTTTTACTTTCACCTTTTTACTTTTTCAGTTTTGTGCATCAAAATCAATTGCTATTAAACCATATCTAAAATATTTCATAAACTCACAATTTTAAACAGACCTTCATGCAGGTTAGAATCATGTTCAATCAAAGAAGAGTGCCAGTTTTTCCTATGATTTCATATGATTTAAGATGCATACAGTAATCACTACAGTGTGCAAATCCTCACACTGTACTGAAAAAAAGAGCCTGGCAGAGGTTTGTCTCAAGCACCTTATAAATGAGGTGAAAGCACATTATCAGTAGAAAGTTTAAAATGCATACAGTTAGAGGTTCTCCCTGTAGAGCCTGCAGGATGAAGTTGCTGACAACACGTCCATCATTCATGTGCATTCGAGAGCCAAACGTGTTGAAGATTCTTGCCACCCTCACCTCTACTCCTTCCTGTGAGCAAAGAAACAAGAAAGTGGGTGACTCATTAGTCATTTAGGAACTTTGTGAAAAAATGTGTACCCTTGAAATAATATGTATGCATGAATTAATAACTAACCTGGCCTCTGCCAGTCAGGTATCGAAACAGCAGTGTGAACAACAGCGCTGTTTGTGTGAGTGTATGTTAGAGACGGAAATGGAAATTAAATTAATTTAATTAAAATAAAATGATGGTTTAATGTAGGATTATGATATTGGCCTAAACTGTTAAATATCTTCTTTTTTTTCTCCTCGAAATCTTAGGGGCAATTTTTGCCCCTTGATCACGATTTTTAGGGCAAATCTGAGATTTCTTGGGGCATTTTTGCACTTGCTCCCGCTAATTTCCGACGCTGGGCCAACTACATCAAGGGTACTCACGTGGATCACACAGATGTACACAAAAATCCATGGCCTTCATAAGTCAGCCCACGCATCAATGCATGCTACTTGAGATGGGAGGTGGATACAAAATGAATAAAAACATGAAAATTATGTAGATTGTTCTTTTGAAAATGTGGAGCATTGAAATTCAATGGTAACAACTTGCAAATATACTCTGTATGGTGAAGACCAAGGACACAATGAGAACAACATGATGAAGAGGTCATGGAAGGTGTGTGTGCGTGCACAAACCCCCCTGTAAATGTAAAAGATGGTGTGTGCAGAGGTATACTTATACACATAGCCAGGCGGGTTGTTTCAGTTTTCAAACACATCACAGTCTACAAAACTAATTGAGCAGGTTTATATTCTCTTTAGCGAGAGTAATCAGCTTAAAGCAGTATGTCAATGGCAGCAATTTAAGTAAATGAACGTACTCCAGTAACTATAATCCAATTCCTTGCCACTAATTATATTGCTTACCAAAAAATGTTTTTTTCAATCTAAATCCTTCACATCTGAGTAATTGTCCCGCATGGATTAAAAAAACAAAAAAACAAAAAACCTTACATATGTAACCTGCTTACATATGAATGCAAGCACAAAATATCAAGGTAATAACCAGAAAATGGGGCTTTTAAACCAAACAGTTCCAGGAACTAAATTGAGGAACTAACTCAGGGACTCATGACAATATTGATTTTGCTGTTCTTTGTAATTTATTGGTGTGTGTCTGTGATGTTTGAACACATGTTGAAATGGAAATGTGCAGAGGTGGAAAATGAGATTCCAAGCCAGAAAGGCTGATTATAGAAACAAACAATCTGCTGAGCATTTCTTTCCAGTTATTTCTGTTTCAGTACACAGCCATATTGAAATAAATAAATAAACAGCCACATGGCTTAGGGGTTAAGATGCTGACTATGAACCACAATGTCAGATAACTGAGTTCTGACAAAATACCTGGAGTCTCTCAGCTCTGAAGCTATCAAATCAACAAAAAAAGGCCAATATGACACTTCGCTGTTGTCTAGTTAATGTGCTCTCTGTCAGTCAGTGTGCGACCGAAGACTGCTTGTTACAGAAACAACACTGTATAACACCAAGACAAACAGAGCGGTGAGTCTTCACTGATGAACTGATCGTGCTGATTGTATCACGTCAGTTTGAGGAGTCAGAGTCTCCCAGTTAAATTAGTTTCAGTCCCATGATATCAATAGTTTAAACTTATCAATTTAATAGTTCTGAATCAAGACGTCAACTATGTGGAGCATGAAGCTTATGAAAAATAAGTAAGTGAGCTACATCTGCTATTTAAATGTGTCAGATACATATTTAATTAACAATTCATCTTATTTTGCTCATCACATTTTCAGGTTGTATCTACAGACTGTGAACACTGATAAGCCCTTCAGAAAAAACAAAACCCTATGTTTCCGCTTTTCAGCCAACACATTTCAACTGAATCTTTGAGCTTTCAAAAATTGAACGCTAAATCTAAATCGATTCAATAAAGGATCTGAATGGTTTCGAATTTGCTAAGCAGATTTGGTACTGAACTCAGATTCTATAAAATGCTATCAAATGCTGACCCTAATTACAAACCCTAGAAACAATTAACAGCTCTATGATGTCTGTGGTCAGAAATCCACAAGTGAAAACAGATGCATTAATGAAGCCCAATGCATCCCTGTCCTTTATTGGGTCCCAATTACTCAATAATTAGCAAAGGTCTCAGTTAAGTCAGTTTGCACCCGCGTTAAGTGGATACTTTATACTAATGTTATTCCATTTAAAGAAAGGGGGACTTTTCTAACTGAGTGGCACAAGGGCCCTTTATAAAAACATGTACATGTAGAGCCCTGTGGGTGATAGATTGAAATGATAGTATATGTTTAGAACTTATACCAGGGTTGAAAGTAAAATTCAAGCACTTTTCAAGCACTTTCAAGGTACCTAAACCAAATATTTCCAGCCTCTGGAAGCCTTTATCAACACATCTAAATTGTTAATATAAATGCCAGGAGACAGCATATAGATATGACAACGGGATCGTTTCATTTCAAATATTAAAAGATTTTTGGTTTACATGACTGAAAATCAATCAATTTCCAAGGAGAATATTCAAATTCAAGCATGTTCCCTTGAAAACATAATGGTTAAAATGAAGCATTTTCAAAACTTTCAAAACAAACCTGAGCATGCCCCCCCCCCACTTTATGCTCTTTATTTCCTGGTGGTTCTAGCTCTTCTATAGTCTTATTTAAGTTTAGTTTATTTGTAATAAAATCAGCAAAACTTCCAGACATATATTTTTACAATTTCTGTCTGAAATAAAATTAATGACAGGCATTTCAGAAAATGCCTGTCATTAATTTACAAAATTATGGAGTATAAAATTAAGGAGGCACCGCAATCATACAAAACAGTGCTTTAAATATAGCTGTGTATGCTTGCCTTGTACATAATAAAATTATATTTAAATGCATTACATCAACTGGCAATCGGAAGACAACTACATAGAAGATACAGAGTTGTCCATCTTTATAATATTTGTTTTCTGTCTGAGGAGCAGGTTAGACATGCTTTTTCATCCACTGCATAGCCTAAACTCATCAGTTTTTAAATGTTAATGAATTTCAGTTACATGACTGGACAATAGATGTGTGATATCCTCGTCCCTGTGCACAAACGACTGACAGTTAGATATTAAAAGCCGGCCATTTCCAAGAATTCCCCCTAGTGAGTGTGAAAAAAATAATGAGCAGCTGAGGAGGAGCAGGAGACGAGGCAGATAAATAAATATCACCTGCCTGGAGGAAAGGCAAGAGAAGTCAATCATATCTGATCATCAAAGGCTGGCGTCAATCACTTCTTAACAGGAAAAAACTAAAAAATCAAAACGTCTCAACATCATTTGGATGTTTAAGGAAACATGCATGTAATTTTCAAGAGCTTTACTGATATTGTGCTTGAAGTATATTGTTTTGTTCTTAATTAAACTCAACCCAGACCTGCAATCAAGATTCATTAATTTGTCTTTAATGATACCAAACTACCCTCTCAAAAACAGCCTCTACACAGCATATGAACGGTGAGACTTGGTGAAATAAGGGGCATGGTTACAGAATCTATTTGATTTCCTGATAAAATAAACCTATTCTCATATTATTAATAATATTGTAAAAATCTAAGACAAAAAAATCTAATAATTAAATTTTATTTAAATGATTTTGTGCCAATTGAACAAAAACTCAGGGGTGCATTATACACTAGCTGTCACTAGCTTATCATCAATCAAATTCTAGAAACCCACCACAAATCTGGTGTAAAATGATTAATGACTAAAATACAATAATTTTGTTTTTTGCACAAATAAGTATAAAAGTTTTGTATAATTTTATCATATAGCAGAGATCACTACACTGTTTTATAAGAACAGTGAGGGTCAAAATACACATGCAGAGTTTTTGTGTGAAAGTGGAATTATTTTATTTTTATTATTTATTTATTTTACGGATTTTCTTTATTGTCTTTCAGTTATTTGGGGGTTTGGGCTAATAGCTACATTTGCAGAATTGTAGTGTTGTGCCCATTTTGACTGAAAATCACACAGGGAATAAAATGACTGTCAATCAAAATCAAATCATCCATCTCTCTCAAGCCTGTTATTTTTTCAAATGCATACTGTAGAGTGACAGTGATGATACCTGTTTCATGTAGGCATAACACATGGTCTCTGCTACACGTTTCCCCTCATCGTAGCATGCTCGAGGACCAATTGGATTCACATGCCCCCAGTACTCCTCATTTTGTGGGTGTACCTCTGGATCTGGAACACAACATTTTAGAAACATTTTTAAAGCTAAAGGAGCTGAGTATAGATATTGATTTGGGGTCATTTAAACAAGGCTAAGCATAATTGTTTTGCTGCTGAATTGACACCCTCGAACAAATCACCACTTTACACAAAAGCAGCTGTCCATGTGTGACTGACTACAAAAAAAACAGAAAAAAGTGATCACAAAGAAAAACACATGTCCTTATAAAATTAAGAAAATATAGTGTCAGAAATGAAAACATTGGCCATGTTTGTGAAAGGTTTAGCACATGATTAATAATCAGTTAATCAAAGCAGAAACAAAAAAAGATTCATGAGGTGTTTTGAATCTAAAAAAATGTCTTGGGATGTGTTTGCTGCAGCAGTCTAGTCTGCATTTTACTGAGGGCTGCTGGATGGTTCATAGAAATACATTTCTGTTCACACTTAATGTCACTACACATCCATCGACTTTCCTGTCTAAAGTCCATAAAGTTAATCCATTTTCTCACACAGTCACTGGAAAGCAGAACCAGCACCAGCTCAATCTGGTTATGTGAAGAACACTTCAAGATGAGTGTGAGGCAACTTTCTTACCTCCATAAACCTCTGAAGTAGAAGCCAGGAGAAGTCTGGCACCCACACGTTTGGCCAGACCTTGGAGACAAACAACACAGTGAGAACAGTCTTCTTCTGCAAGAAACAAAGATGATCAAACCCTGGCCTTAAACCTGAGTAAATACACAGATTAGAAAGAAGTAAGACAGCACATACTGTAGAAAATGTCTCAAAACGCACAGTTTACGCTCCATTACAATTACCTGAATAATCTAAGTTTATGTTAATATTCATACAGTGCTTTGAAAATACTTTATCCGAATATAGTAATACCGATAAAGCCCGTTATTTTTGGTTCACGGCAGATTGTTTTTCGTTGTTAGTGAGTGGGAAGCTGGGAGACCTGTCCTACCCTTATATGCACACAATCAGTAGCATGCACTTACTGTACTCACCAAGCATGTTAAGAGTGCCAATAGTGTTGGTCTTGAGTGTTTTGATGGGATTGTACATGTAGTTGGGTGGAGAGGCTGGAGACGCCAGGTGATAGATCTGGTCCACTGTAAAGAGCAGGAGAAACATAAATCATCTCAACTTGAAATGCACATCTGTTTTAGCAAAATGTAACAACAATGAAACGTATTTTATTACATTTGATCTTAATGCCTTTACTAATAGGATACTTCTTTAATATTTAGGATCGAAAAAAAACACAGGAATAAACTGATTTAAGATGGAGTGGATGAGTCAGGCAAAAATGTGTCTGTCTGTTACATCTGATGTCAGCTACTGAGGGAAGCAATTATATATATCCTCGAAGGTCAATTGCTTTGTATGTCTTCAAGAAGTTTTTCTCCCTCAACCATCTCTGACATTTTCTCTTGCACACTCATCTTCCCATTTTCATTCCTTTCTTCTCTTTTCAAGCTGAAAGTCATCACCTATTGAAGGCTTGACCTCAATGACTCAAAACATTTTCACTTTCATAGCTCGTTCCATGTTCTTTCTACATTTCTCGTAATAATTTCCTCCCTAAAATACAGACATCAGATTTTCATGCGATGGCCAGCAGGAAGGAGTGTCCCAGTGTGTTTTTTGAAGTAATATATATTCTAAATTTTTTTTTCTTTTATCTAGCAAATGCAAAGATACAACTCATTCAACATCAAGGTATTTTCATGGCACTGGCAAGACTCCTTCCACCTTAATTGTTCGTCATTGCATCAAACTGCAAACCGCACAATAATCCCATTTTCTCCTTAACATTTACACAGTAACATCACAGACTGCCAGATGGCACTTAAAGCTGTGAGAATTTAAGATATTAAAGGGAGGAACATTATTACTACAAACACAAAGGATAAAAGGTACATTACGCTGTTGTGTTCACTAGAGTCATGGATTTTCACAGCTTGTCTTTTGGTGCCTGTGTAACCCTACACATGTTTACAATTTAATGTTGCTGTTGTGTCTTTAGCTAGTCTGTGTGAGTCGTTACTCAGCTGGCATGCCAGACTGTGTGAAATGCAGTATTGCATACAACAATGACTATATTTAATGTAAATTGGACACATCTGCGTGATACCAATCCATCATATCAAATCGGTGCACCACCAGTACTGTCCATGTATTATATTATTCTAATGGCACAATGCAAGGTCTTCTTACCATATACTGGAGCAAAGCCTGTGAGCTAGTTCAAGGGAGACAACCAAAGTGCACTGCGACATACACAAAGACAGCTATTCAATGCATCCTTTGCAGTTGGTTGGTGTTATCTGAGCAATCAATCCTCAGCTTGCTCTTTTGCTCTGCCGTGCTGGCTCTTGCGCTTTGATTTGATTTGAAAAAAATAAATAAATGTTGTTATCACTTGCTGCCATTGCTGCACATACAGCATTTCAAAAGCACCACCTCCACCCCCCAATTGTGAGGACCGGCCCAGAAATTATACTGTGAGGTGACCATATCGGAAGAATAGGCTGTTATCCAGTGAAGATGATGGTGAAATGGGAACGATGTCAAAGCAGAATTTCTAACTGTGAGCTACATACACTGACACAAAGGAGGTCATTTTGCATCCTCTTGTGAACTGCTGCTGTCTGATCTAAATGGCTCAGCAAGGCTGTGATAACCAGTATAACATATCATGTCCATTAACAACAAGACCTTTTTAAAACAGGTACGTTTTTAACACCCTCACCACCCACTGCAGGTGTCTGAGCTAGACTATATTTATACTGCAAGATTTTTTTTCACCCCATTTGTAGTCCTGTTTTATAATTATCACAAGTAGCGTGAGCTTTCCTGATGGCTTGTTATGATATTTTGCATGGTATGCCATAGTATTTTGTCTGTTTCAATCTGTTGTGTTATAGAGGTTTCGGCGGGATTTAGCCAGCATGAATAAAATACTTAAGTTCAAATGCAGTTTCGACCAACAGCAGCACTTTATAAGTGTGGCACGCTCATGAGTGCAGACTTTGGTATGCCAAAGTATTCATTCTGATTACCAAAGTATGTTTCTTTACTATCCTTTTGTGTGTATATGTATTTTCCTAACTGTATATCTTATTTCTTCCTTAAGTGCTACTTTTATATACATTGTTTTTCATTCATTGTTTACATTTTCTTATTTTATTCTAATTTAAATATTTGAATATCTGTTTAGTCAGCTGGGATAGGCTCCAGCCCCCCCGCGACCCTCCGAGAATAAGCGGTATAGATGATGGATGGATGGATGGAATATCTGTTTATACATTTTCTGTGTGTGAAGCATGGTGTAACTTCAGTTGTGAGATCCTGTATTGTATGATGACAATAAAGCTAAACCTTGAACCTTGAATACATAAATTCAGCAGTTCCCTGCTCTGACTCCGCACAATTTGTGTTTTAATGTTTTGTGTTGTTCATCTCCATTATGGCAATAAGCAACACATTGAATGAGCTGTGCACAGTATAAACATACAACTCCTGTATGCTAAGAGCTATTTGTACATTTGAATTAATTTTAATGACTTTCTCAGAAGCAGAGACCTGGCATTTACTTTTCAAAGGGGTGTCACTCATCACAGGCAGCATAAAAATGATTTCTTAGCTGAAATAAAAAGATTAACAAACATTATGGAATGAATGGAAAAATAACTGAGATGAATAAAAATAAAGGTATTGTGGATTACCCTCTCTAGGTGAATATACATTATTAGAAGTGTTCGACTCAGCCTGCGCTGAATGGGGCCTGAGGGTAATCATGCATATAAGTGAGCAGATTACTGACGGCCTAATCTGATTTCTTAAACATCATGTATAGGAGAAAGCCGGCTAAGACCTCAGGGTAGGAAGTTAGAGAAACATCTTTGCTTCTCCAGGGGAAAGCTGGTTTCTTGGCCATGTACTTTATACGCAAAACTGTGTTTCTAATTGCTTTACACATGTATACATGTGCAGGACAAATACTACAGACAGAAATATTAACAGTGGGACAGCAGAGCGGCAGGGTGAAAGGAAAGATCATTACAATTAACTAGAAAAAATTGAATTCCAAGTCTGACTCAAACTGAAACTGACACTGTTAAAGTACCCTTTATAATAACAATAAATACTATACTAAATACAATATACAGAGTACACTATAAAGAATTCCAATACAACACCATCACTACAGACTACTACTCAAAAATTACCAAATCAACATCTCTCTGTCACAATCTCAACACTGTAATCTTCACTAAAGTAGAAGAAAAGGAAAAAAGAGACAGATGAGAAATTATGCCTTAATGTTTCATGGGCTGCATTTTTATGTTTATTTGATCCATATTATTATAAATTCAAACAGTAATATCACTTATACTAACTGAATATTATTTAATTAAAATATGAATTGTAATTCTATTTCAAATGTAAAGCCAAAATCCCGTCCCACTTCTCTTCTACTAGATTTCATTGCTCAATGTAATTTCTGAGAGATTTTTTATCGTTCTTTCTGAAAAGGCTGAAACATGATTCAAATGTTTTCAGGCCATATTCTAAGAAAAATGGATATCTACAACTGTAATGGGTAGTAAAACTGGAACTCCTCATCATTTTAACAAATATTAAATATTCAGCAATTGGGTGTTCTGTTGCTAGTAGCAACCACCACTGGCATAGTTTTATAGCAGCTGCTGCTTAACTGGCATTGTTACATCCACCATTTTGTCAGATCTGTGTCCAAGCACATATCTGATCTACTCCAGCAAATGCCCTTGTTGGAGAATTATCTGTAGGATCTAGGTTTCTCTTATTACAGCTGTTTGAGGTTGTTTATTTGTGATTTAGTAGAATTTAGTTAGTTATTCTATAATCAACTTAATGCTAACAAAGCTAGCCACTACGCTAGATGTCTGAGGCTAATGTGTTGCTAATACAGTCTAAGTAACTGTTAAATTACTGTCTACTAGATTATTTACTGTGCTAGTGACTTAATGTTGATTTTTCACTGGTGATACTTTGTTTCTTCCTGGCATGAAGTACGATTTAACTAATTTGACAGCTACTCTATACTTTTGTGAATCCAGTTTCTTTGTTACAGTACCAACTCATTTTTAAAATGCGTTGGTTGTTGTTTATGGTATCTTTTTATGATTTGTAATCACAATAATTAAATTTGTTGTCCAATACTGTTTTCACAGTTCCCCAGTTAATTCCAGTAAAGACTTGTGTCCAACTCGTATCTTCAGTCTTTATTGGAAGTGTGTTTCGCTCGCTGCAGAGCTGTGCACCTACACGCACAGTGAGATAAAGAATGATTATTTTGTCATTATAGTAAAAATATTGATACTAAAATACTTTGTGAGCCCTTCCTGGCTCCCGCATGACTTGTGCCGTTTTAGTTAGCTCTGTCCTACTTTGATTCAGTGAAGAAAACACAATTCATCACCTCCCCTCCCACATTTACTCTCTCACTCACCCTCAATATAGAGAGGCTCCACTACATCATGATTGATAAGCTCGAAGTTTTCGTGGCCAATCCAGTGCTCCACATTCCTTTTCCTTCCTGTGAAGAAGTTGTCCACAACAGTCACTTCATGGCCATCCATCATCAGCTTATCAGTCAGGTGGGAACCCACAAAACCAGCCCCACCAGTAATCTAGTGGAAGAAAATACATGTACGATAACATCAGTAAAGGATATTTTAGCAATAACACTTGTCCTTCTGAGGGTTACTTTCTTAAAAAAGCAATTAAAAAAAACTGTCTTTCAGCCTGTACCAAATAAAATGGGGCAAGTGGGGTAGGGTGTGTTAACGATTAAAAGAAAATTAGTTTTTCTGTTCAATTACTCTTTCCAAGGCAACAGTGAAGCCCAAATCAATAGGCTTTTTTCACAGCAGACATTTTGACTTGTCATAGTAAGAGGCACAGGTGTTACTAGTAACATGACTCTGTCTGTATGATGACTCTGTCCTATTTAAGTGTTCCAGTAAGTCATGAAAGTGACAGTGAGGCAGCATGCTCAATACCATGTGTTCACCATCTAAGTTTAGCCATCCATCGAGTAGATGTTGAGATATTTCAGTTTGAACTAAAGTGGCGGACAGGCAGAACGACAAGCATTGCCATCCACAGACCCACATTGCTAGTGAAGCTGAAAATAAGACCTGGGTTGTGTAAAATTGTGTGAAAACAGCTGCAAAGTGTCTTAAAGGACTTTTTTGCTCATAATTGACCTTCTCAGGCAGCACTTCATTTTAATGTGTGCCACTTGTACATGCTCCACTAATCAAATTCTATGTTTCAGTTCAATGTAGAGAATAGCCAGGAGTTTCAGTTTGTTGGGATTTGCATATAGTCTGTATGACAAAGTGCTGCCAAAGTGGCTCAACTCAAGGTTATGACCTCAGCATAATAGTTATTGTAAATATGATTGTAATTTGAAATTGTGTGCTTGTCACATACCAAAATTCTCTTCCGATCCTTCTCTGACAAGAATTTCACAGGTGGGTATTTCTGAGAAAAACTGGGAGAGAAGACATACTGCTTAGTGATGAACATCTGGAAGAAAAACTCTATGAGAAGGTGGCAAAACAGAACAATATCTATGAGCTAAATGTAAATCCAGTTTTTGAATAATAAATAAATGGGCTTTCACTGCATTTATCTGCATTACTACTGTCAGAACATGCACCATAAGTGAATTGATTTGTCAGAGGAACTATTCTTTTCTGGTTAGCAGGCACTGAAGCAATTTGGTGTCTTACTGTATCTTTCTTTAACATAAAGATATAGATTTACTGAATGAAATGTTGGCAATGTGTGGGTGGTTTTTAATGACAACCTTTTTAACTATATTTTAAATTCGTTTAAACTACAATCAAAACACTAGATTAATGATTTGGATTGGTTGATGATTTAAAGATGTTGCCACATTCCAAGATCTCAGCAATTACTTTTGTGAGCACAATGTTATCACACCTGAGAGAAACACTGGCCAAACCTACAAAAATAACAAACACGTCTCAAATAACCACCGGCAGAATAATTTGTGTGTTCAGTGGCTACATCCAGAAGTAATATCAAGGGCTTCATTCCTGTGGCATATTGCAGGTTTATAGAAAGCGTCACGCCGTAAGGACATGGGGCTCACATCACTTCAACAAGTGGATTTATGTTTCTGCCTCATTAGCATTCAAAGCATCAAATGTGAAATAATTATCCTCTAAAAGCAGAATTTATGTGCCATCAGTAGCTGCAATTGAACAGTGAATATTGGCTTCATTCATAGATAGCCTGCTATGCGAGTGTATGTGTGTATACATTTGTGCATAAAAACAGGGATACACACCTTTGCTCCAGATCACGAATCTTCTCTCTGAGAGGAGCCACAGCCTAAAGTGAGATGAGAAGTGAGAGATATGAAGTCAATGCTTAGTAAATATAAAATTGATCCTATAGTGCATCTTAAAGGTCATGTTACGACACCAGCATGTTAATGTAAGGGTACGGTTAAGTTCATATCATTTTCATGTTAATTTATTAATGTACCTCATCACCACAAACATGTATGAATTTAATGGGGGGAAAAATCCCTCTAAAATCAGACTAATCCACCTTCAAACACATAAAGTGATGTTATATAAGTTCAATAAGAATGTTATATAAGTAACATTAACTGTGTAAGACACAGAACAGCCTGTCAAATCTATCCACTATTATTACCATATATGGGAATATTTGGGAAGACCAGGTGCTGGGGTTCTCTCCGATACCCTGCAATCTAGTTTCACAGTTGTCGTTTATTTACAGAATATTCTTGCCACTTTCCAGGAACTCCTCCTCCCTCTTAGGCTATGCAACAGTAGGTTAGCCCTGACATATACAAATGAAATGGTGGTCCCAATAACAACCTGCATGGCCTCTTTATACTCCTGTCAAATATCCCTTTGTCAGATTTAACTGCTTTTGACTGTCTGATTGACACACTCACGTTCTGATGTGCATACCTGTTACCATGGTCACCAAATGATTTACATAAATATATACATCGCTTATATAGATCGATTATAAGATTGCTTCCTGAACAGTTAACGATCAGCAGATTGATTTATTAGTAATTTAGCTTTTGAAATCATGCTAAAATCACATACCTGTGATCGGTGCGTTTGCTTTTCACACCACAAACGAACCGCACCAGAGTCTGCTTCACAGCGGGTCACGGTCCGCTGTGTGGTTCGGTTGTTTAGTCCGCACCAGGGTTCAATTGACAGCTTTCACACCCGCCTAAATGAACCGTACTAACTGTGCTAACAGACCCGAGTTCATTTTAACCGAACCAAACGGGGTAGGTGTGAAAGCACCCTAAAAGTTATTTTCCACATACTATTTGAGACTGAGGGAACAGTGAGTAAAATTCTCTTTCCAGTTTGCAGGATCATTCACATCAAGCTCAACTATGAACAAATAAAGAAAATCTAAATAAATATGTTAAAACAGAAATAACGAGCAATATGCATTAAGTCAGTAACCATCATTTACTGGTTGAATGATCCCATCACAAAATTTAAAAAAAAGAAAGCTCAGAGTTTTAATCGTGTAACAGGCCTGCAGCCATCTGCCGTGCACACATGCTTCAACTGTGGGGAATCTGTCAGTCAATAAAGACATCCAGTGTTCTCAGAAACAAAAAAAAACACACACGTCCACATTTTTCTCAAGACTATTGTGGGCAACGGTCAGTTTATCCAATTATGTTGTTAGCCTTAACAGACAATTACTTGACTCATAGTTTGGGCAGTAGCAGAACTAGTGTAGCATAAAAAGGCCATTGAATGTAACCTTCTTAATCATTTCATGGCCCCATAAGTTTCGTAGCACTGAAATTTCAGAGATAATTCACATACAATATATAACTGACGAGTTGTACTTATAGGTAATAAAAAAAATATGCTTTTTGTGTGTTTATTTTGTTATAAATTAGAACATAGGCCTATTTTACTTCTGACTTTTAATTTAGCTGCTGTCTAGTGTTAGTCCATGTATTAAAAAAGTTTTTTCCAATGTTAAGGTATTCCAAAAATCCCAATTGTGTTCAGGAGCATTTACTTTGTTCTCACAAAAGGGAAAAGTTAGAAGTTTATGGAACAACTTTGACATTATTGTTAGCAGTGACCTGCTTGCAGTGTGCTTTATTGAATGCGTGTAAAAATTCTGCTTTTTGTCAGGGTTGGGGGTTAGGCTAAAACTGATTGAAGCCGCAGTGAGTCAGAGCAGGCTGCACAAGATTTTTTGGGCCCAATTAAAGGTTAGGCTAAGGCATGTAGAGGTTGTAAATTAATGTAAATCAATATAATGTCCTCACACGTATGTCTTTACAAGGGTGTAGAGCAGGGGTTCCCAGACTTTTTCAGCTCAAGACCCAAAAGAGAAATTTGGTTTCTCCCCAGGACCCAAACTTACAGAAAGTATGAATTCGATTTGATTGACTGATGACTTGCTATAACATCTACATTTATAAATTACTAATAAAGAACACAACAAACCATGAATGCCTTGAATGAGACAGAGAGGCCAATTGACCCTAAGTTTAGGAAAGACTGGTGTGGAAAAAAGAGAAAGAGAAATACTAGCTGATACCATACAGCAGAGCTCCTTGGACATGTAAAAGACAACACGTTAAGAGGGTGAAAAACAGCTTTCTGTGTGGAACTCACTTCATCAATTCTCTGCTCAATCTTCATTTCTCCGTGCTCTTGTATTGATCTATGATGAGAAAAAGACAAAGACAAGGAGAGGGGGTGATGAGATTTGAATTTATTGAAAGGATAGCCCCTTGAGCATCTCATTTTCGAGGGGGTCCTATAGACACAAATCCAAAATAAAACCCATACAAACAAAAACAGCATTACATAACAAGCATACAGGGCAAAAACACAGATACAGACAGCTCGCTCACCTCTCCCACCCATACCCCCAGCCCTCAGCTGTTACACAAAAACAAAAACTGGATACAATGACCCGGATAATAAATCCATTGCATCAGCATGAAGAGCAATTGAACCAGTTATTTGTGCAACAAAGAAACTGAAGATTGTAAGTACACACAAATTAAAAGCATAAACAGAGCATTTTGATTTAAACCAAGAGAATAGGGCTTATCAAGGAGGAGGTAGTAATCAATCATATCAAAAGCCGTGGAAAGATCGCTAAAAATTGTACCTGTGAGTTGGTCTTTATCAAAGGATGAGAACACATCATTAGTGAATTTTAAAAGAGCAGTGGTGGTGGAAAAATTAGGTCTGAACCTGATTGGCATGGATATAAAATATTGAACAGATTGAGGTACTTTTATTTTAGCAATAGAACAAATAATAGAAATCGGTCGATAATTATTCACATTGGATGGGTCTCCACCTTTGAAAAGAGGGGTAACTCTTGCACATTTCCATATGGGGGGACAGAGACAAGTTAAATAAATCTGCAAGGGGATACATTATTACATGAGCAGCAAGT
The DNA here is from genome assembly GCA_002120245.1 of Maccullochella peelii. Taxonomy (NCBI): domain Eukaryota; kingdom Metazoa; phylum Chordata; class Actinopteri; order Centrarchiformes; family Percichthyidae; genus Maccullochella; species Maccullochella peelii. Next base: position 33,453 of record LKNJ01002181.1, on the reverse strand, counting down.
TTAACAAATTTGGCTTCCAAACCATCTGGACCAGCACTACTGCTTTTCTTTTAACTCACATATAGCATAAAAAACATCAATAGGCATGATTTTTGATTGGAAGTAATCAAGTTTAAAGAACCAGCTGTAGCATAAGAATGAATGTGTTGGGAACCACAGATAAAAGAGAAATGCTGATTAAAAGCATGGGAAATAAGTAAAGGAGCAGAAATAATTTCATTATTAATTCGTATCTGGTTTGTGAAGCTTTTGTTAGTTTTATTGAGAATACGGTTGTCTAGGGTTATTAAATCCTGAGAAAAAAAGCTATCTTTATAGTAGTTGGAGATGATGGCAGCCATAATCACAAGGCCAGAGAAAATAGCTGCTGACTTGAAGAACACTGCTGGGTACCAACACAAAAACAGAGATGTCAAAGGGATAGCTGTCATGGTATGAGAGCTTAAATGGTTGGCAAATTTCTCACCATACACCTAATCAGCTCAATCATTGTATGAATTCTCACAGCATTTCAAGGCAGAAAAAAGATAGAGCAGCACTTATTAGTTTAATTATATAAAAATATCAGAGGGATTTATTTACATATCTGGCTTTGACATGTTGCATGTTTACCTCTCACATTTAGGCTATATCCACTACGTTTTTGTTTTAAAACGCACTTTTGCTACATTTACACTACTCCTGCATTTTATAACCCCTAAAACGGAGACCTTTTAAAACGCTGTTGACCACGCTTTAGTTTGAAGTGAGGATGGGACGGGGACGTTCTAAAACAATGACGCAGGCACCCATGTTCGCTTCCTGATCGGGTCTTATCATCCACGACGTGTCCTTCCCTGATTCATCACACCCCTATCACGTGACCCTTTCCCAGATGAAAACAAACATCAGCCTTGACTACCAGCAGTTAATTCAACATTAATAACGAATTACAAAACTTACTTTAAGTAACAGTTCCATCTAGTCGTCATCGTAGAATTTTCTGCAACTAAGCAACCAACAGCAGAGTAGACAATCTGCTTCCTGTTTACACCGGCATGTGCATGCCCAGTAGACGTGAATGGTCACATAATATTTCAGATTTTATGACAACAGAATATCCATAATAGTAAAATGCTTATTTTGCACAGTGTGAAGCATTTGTCATGAGGAAGAAGTGTGTTTTTCATCAAGCAGCACACACTCTTGTCAGGATAGGTTTATTAAATGGGTAAAATTACACAACATCTAGGAGCAAAATGGCTCATGCCAATTAAGATCACACTCATAATGTTCAGTAAATACAGTCATTAGACTCCCCACTCCACCTACAAAATATGACTTCATAGAGATGAGTAATGTGGGTGCTTGGAGACTCGATATAAAAATGTATTATTTTTCCACCCTTATATGAACTTGCAGATAGCAAATCCTATATGCATTCAGAAAGAGCAGTTTGAGTAGTTTATTTGTCAGAGGAATCATATCTAAAACAAATCAAATGAAACAATCATAAATAAAATATTTAATAAAGATTTAAAAGCAATTAGGAAATACGGGAATAAATTACTGTACCTCATGTTCGTATATGTTCCCCAGACAGCTGGAAGAGAGAAAGAGAAAAAATGTCACAAAAATGGCAGCATCATGAATGCAATCTTCTTTTTCATTGAGCTGTAAATCATTGACATTTTCATACTGATCCACACAAAATCTGACTATTTTCAAATGGAAATCCAACGAGGTAATATCCTGTCTCTCAAATCTGGGTATTTCCTATTTATTCAATTTAATCTTTCTTCAAACTAGGCCTAACCAACAGATGAGTAAAGACCTTTTAAACCAGCGGAGCATTAGTCTCATCTTTAGCATTGGTCTCACCTTTTATGGGCCTTGGTCTTGACCATGTCCAGTATTTTTTCATAATATATTTACAATTTTGCCTCAAATGTTAAAGAAGTAAAAAAACAAACACAAATGTTACCAAAGCTAACTTAGCTTTCCTAGGGAACCTCGGGCAAGACACAAAGTGTTCTAATATCTCTGTTAAATATTCAATTCTGTGCCATAACAACACTGCTTTTCTTGAGAACCCACAACAACAAATATATAGGAGAAGCATCAATTGAGAAAGGAGGATCAGACCATATTGCCAACCAGTAAGCTGGTGTAGAGTACAGGCATCACAGACTGCTGAAATGGACACAAGCCTAGTGGAAATGTGCCCAGGCTAACATGATACTGAACATAATTCATAACTTTACATAAAGAAGAATTGGAGTAGAAAGCCAAAGACACAAAGCGACCAAAGAGCAAAAATGAGAGAGGCTGGGAAAAGAGAGTGTGGCTGTGTCTTCCTCTTTCTTACTCCCTATAAAATAGACACTCAATAGTCTATTATGAGCAGTAAAGCGAGATTTCGGACACTTGTGAATCATAATCGCTGACAGGTGTAGTGTCACACGACTGTAATTTAAGCGCCTATAAAATCTGACACATTGAATTGTTAGCAGAAAGTAAGTAGTTCCATTGTGAGAATTTTTGAGGGATCTATACAGTGCATACGTTTCACATTCAGAATTCAGGCACTCAAATAAAATAGTGGACAGTAAATAAATAAAAACATTTCACTTTATAGTCTGCCCAGAATAGAGTACACAGCTGATAATGCATGTTTAAATCCAGGGGACTGTTATGAATGATTATAGCGGTTATAATATATAACAAATGACTGAATGGATGCTGGTTAAATCCTAGTTCAAACTTGGTCTCAGGATAGGGATCAATTTTGTCTCAGTCTTGAATCTGTCTCAAGCCCATTTGTATTTGGTCCTAACTCTGACTTGACTTTGCTTGGACTTGTCTTGGGCTTAGCATAGGCGTTGTTCACTACAGCCCTGATGAAACAACATTCTCACTTGTCAGCCAGGGCTAAAATGTCAGTTCAACCTTACAAAGCATTACTAGATTAAATAATATGATGAGAATCAAATCAAATGAACAGCTTCTTATCAAATGCCTGCCATCGCTGCCATATTCAGTCAAAAATAAGCTACATAAGTATGTATAAACATGGTAAAATTTACTGTGTGAACTTTATTGCTATATCGCCTGATAGGTACAAAAGACGACATCATGGGTTTCACAGACACCATGTTCATTGTGCATCCCTAACACAATCCTCAAAACAACCACTCTGTTCAGCAAAGCAGACCAAACTAGCATTTCTGCCAATACAAGCCAACCAAAATTTAATAAAAGGTTATTGTTAATTGGTAATTTTGCACCCATACTTGATACTTTTGGAAAATGTTGAGTTTCGGAATTTACTTCAATGGAAAAACACTGTAATTGTGGTGTGACCATTTTAGTTCATGTCTAATACCAATAGAGCTGCGACTAACAATTACATTCACTATTGATCTGTGTCGATTATTTTTAGATTAATTAAGTCTTTAAAATGTCAGAAAACTGTCCATCAAAACTTCCCAGAGGCAAAAATGACCTTTTGAAAAAAAATGTTGTCAAGCCAACAGTCCAAAACCAAAATATATTCAATTTACAATGATATCCTATAAAACAAGTAAAGCAGCAAATCCTGAAATTTGAGAAGCAGAAAATGTAATGAATGTTTGGTATTATTTCTTGATAAATGACAAACAATTAATAATGAATTAGCAAAATTGTTGGTTATTAATATTCTGTTGAACGACTAATAGATTAATTGAGTTAATTGTCTCAACACTAAATCCCATTGCTTTAACTTTCTGGAAACATAAATTCCCTCTACCACTTTATCACAGAAAACTGTCTGTCTCTCTCTCTCTCTAATGAAAATGGGACTCCAGCCCAGAAACCATCATGAAATACATCTCATTTTTACTGTATGCTGAGCCTGACTGCTTGAAGAGTAGTTTATCCAGAGGGATGACTTAGGTTTTTCAAACTATATCCAACAAGCCTTCCAAGTCTTGCAATGTACAATGTGGGGGCTTGTCCACCAAACAGTATGCTGTGTCACTTTAAACTACTCGTTTACAGTTTGGTTGTCATGTTTGAAAATAAACAGCCACATGAATAATAACAGTTTAACAGGTGAGATACAATAAGTGTACTTACAGGCAATGTAGGCGATCAAAGCGAAGGCAAAAAGTAGCTTCATCATTCTTCTGTTTAATCCTGATTTCAGCCAGATGACCCGCTTCATCATCCGCTCAATGCAACAGGACCAGGAAACCAACGAGCCACACGTTCAAGTCCAGCTATAGCATTTTGAGTCACAATAGTTCATGTTCTCGGTGGAGTTCGGTCTTCAGGATGCCTTGGTTTATTAGGCAGGCTGTCAATAATTTGGTACCCCTAATTTACATCAAAGGTAACTAGCTTGACAGGACATGCAAGCTAGCTGCTCCTGCTACGTCAACACCAAGCAGGAGCAGTTTACGTGGCTAGCAGGGTACACACAGGTAACTGTAGCAAACAGTATCAGGTAGCAAGCTACACTGTGGAGTGTCAACATTCACAACTACATATAAACTTATTTATCAGCGCCATTTGTCCCCCGACTAAGCAAACAAATATATTAGCTGCAACACATGCTCATTTCTTACGTAAACGGATATCTTTAAAAAATATTTACAAACTGCGGCAACGCCTCAGTAACAAACAACACCGTGAAGTTAGCCGTTAGCACCACATAAGCAATTAGCTACGGCTAGCTAGCAAGCTACTAAACCGACAGCGTGTTTTTCTTCCGTTTATAGCTGCCGCTAAAAAACACCAAACGCGAATCCGACCTTACGTTTATATTAAAGTAAGTACCGGGAAAATAAAAGAGCTGTTCATTTTAACGGTGCACAAATGCACACATGTCGGCGTTTGCTCCTCTCAGTTGGGCCGAAGAATAGCAGATGAGCGAGTAGTCATTGCTCGATTTAGCAGCCTGTCTTTTCCTGCAGACTGTGTGACGTTCATTTGAGTTGGCGAGCCTCTAATAATAATACTCGTTTTGTTTTACTAGTATGAGCTTGCTAAACCCGTTGCCATTAGGATATTAATAGAACAGTATAATATTGTACCAAATCTGTATCATCTTGACGGCGTAGCTTTGAAGTACCAGAACCATGTATTTTCAACACTGACACAATGGCTCATTCATTCCATCACACGAAACTTTCCACAGTGCAGTAAACTAACCTTGTTGTATACCTTGTTGATTTCCCAATTTCAACCACTGTAACCTGTTTGGCGCTGTAAGCTTTTTGTGTGGTATTTACATTTGCTAAATGTGTAGGACTACTGTATGTTCTTATGCTGCAGGTATTATTTATAGTAAGACAACCAGAGAGGCCTAGACTTTAGGACTGTAAAATAATGAGACTATCTGGTTAGGGAATGGGACATCACCTCATTAACATACATGTTTTCCCTAAGTGAATACACCATTACATTGCAGGTCTCATGTGGCTACTACAATTAAATCTCTACAGTCTCTTTAAATTTATTCCAGACTCCAGAGCAGGTGAGAAAAGCTTCTTAAACTTCATTAAAGTAGGTCATTTAAAAAACTTTCATTGACATCTTACAGACAGAAGGGCTCTTCCATGTCACACATCTTATTTGCTAGCATTACTATAGTTGTAATCATATGGTAAAATATTAACCTTTGTAAATAAATAAATAAATACATATAAAGAAAGAATTGCAATTGAGTATGACATGCAATGATTGTTTTCCCATCAGCATGCCTCGATACAGATTAATAAACAGCAAACCCTGTTAATAATATGTGTATCATTTTGTTGCTGTTAAAAGCTCAAGTTTAATCTATTGAGTCTCAAGCCTTAACTGATTGTTCTTTCAGTCAGTGCACTGGAGAAGCAGGACAATCTACGACAAGTCACTTAACTCACTGATTTGTTTGTAGTCATCTACCAAGAAGAACAGCTGATGAGGAGGAGCACTTTTTAGTCAAATCAGTCAAATTTAGTCAAATTTGATGAAATGGATCATGGCATTGCATAAATAAGCTCAAAGATTTACCGCAGAGATGTGAAAATAAAAGAAGTAACAAGTATTTCATATTTTCACTTCAAACAAAGTGAAGTGAAGGAATCATAAATACAGTTTCTACATTTTTTTTCAACTTAGTCAAAGGAGTGTTTGGTTAAAACTAAACAAAATAATTGAGATAGCAAGTTGGTTCATTTATAGGTGTGGAGTAACATCCTGATTGAGTTGTCTTCAGATCTGTAATTAGGTTATTATTATCTGCTCAAACCCTCTGAACATGCAAATCCAAACAGACGTCATCAAAAATATTTCTTACACACACGACCTCTGACTGAAAGATAAACAAGGATGAGATGAGAAGGTTCCCAAATTGATTTGCATAGAACTATTAATATGGTCCGCACTGACACATTTGGCTTTTAACAGATGACACCTTGCCTCCCACATGATTACCCTCTGTTTATTATGGTGATTGACCACATCTTGAGCTACACTAATAATCTACAGGCAAGCAATGCATGGATTTAACTTAAATTACCTTCTGAAGCAGTGGTGTCCTTTTTTGTTGAGCCAATAAAATAATACAATAATTAGATTCAAAGGCAATATTAAATGTTTTGAGCTGGTGGCCTCTGAGACTTCCAAGTTGACTGCTAAACAGCAATGCATGTAAACAGTGAGCTCTATGACAAATGATAGCATAGACATCTTAAAAATGATTATGTGGGTTCTGCTAACAACATTTTCTGACTTCCCTGCTTCATCATCTTGCTTTAGTGAGCATTATGTGAAGTTTCCAAACGGGAAACATATTTTTCTAATATGTCAGGTACCAAATTAATGCTCCTCCACTGTTTACTTGTAATCTCTGATGTAGGACAGCACAATGATAAATAAATAAATAAGTAAATAAAAGTAAAGACAGGCAACATACTGTGTAAACATTCTGCCTCATTCTGAGGTGTATCAGTTGGTGACTTGGCTAACACAAACAAATATAGCCCTAAGACTTACTGTATGTGAGACTAACATGATGTTCAAACATTGCTATCCACAGAGCACACCTGGTGTAAACAACTGAGTAAATAAACTTTCATCCCAGAGTAAGTGAGAATAGCTTCTTAAACTGAATCAAAATCTCCTCAAAAGCACTGGGCTGTGTAGCAATTGTGGCATAGCGACCATAGTCAAAATTGTAGGTCACATGACATGCTGATACCAGAAAGATTTTTCCCATACACAACCATTGCAATAGAAACAGCTGAACAATGAAGAAAAGTACGGAGTGTCAAAAACACTCACACGCCATTAAGTCCAATGTTGTAGATCCATACATAGAGGCTATAGGAGGATATTTTAATAAATATGGGCTGAGGACAATCACAGTGCAACAGACTCAATTCATTTCCTGGCTGTCTCTGTACTTCAAGACTGGACAGCAGGTACAGTACTGATATGAGCACTCAGCTGGGGATAATCCAGTTGTTCAGGTCTTGAATGTCACATCTAATTAATAATTTTCTCCTGGCAAGCAGCTTTCCACTTTGAGTCACAGAGATGGAAGAAAGCACAATTATCTATGTAAACAACTCTTTCCAGACTGTTTTATTTTAAGACCATAAAAAAAGTGCTCACAAAATGGCATCTATTGTAAGACAAAGACAACTGAACCAAATTAGAGCTAAGAATCAGGTTAGATTATCACAGCATGGTTATTTGAAAATATTTTTTTAATAGAACTTGAAAGACTATTTATTTCACATCAGAAGCTTGTTACTGGAGCTGACTTAATTAAACAGAAACAATTTTGCGTCACGTCTTGCAGTAGCAAGTTAAGTTCCTTACAAATTGCTCATATCAAAAAGCATCCCTTTATCATCAGAGAGCTGCAAAATGCAAATTAAATGTCAGAAGAAGAGGGACACATTTTCATTTTATTATCACAGGCAATTATGAGGCTGTCTCTTTTATGGGCGGCATGTTTTGATGTGGTTATATCATTGGCTGATAAAAGACCTCAGACATGATTTCCAGAACTTAGGTAGTCCTCCAACCCTGCCTTCCCATGGACCACAGCCAGGGCCCTCTCCCAGAACAACCCATCTGTCAGGGGAGGTGTTTGGTACCATCTGACAGCTGTTAATAGTGAGGATTGGCATGAAAACAGCCAACACAGAGCTTCTGTCTCATAATTTGTGGCCCTACTGCATCATCAAAAGTAAAAGCTTGGGGAACTGACACAGGCAACTGAATACCAGAGCTGCAGGGGACAATGCAGAGGGACAACACAGTCATGATCAAATGAAATGGAAATCACCCACTTATGAACAGTTGGATCTCCATGTGTATTGTAATGAATCAGAATTTGAATCAGAATCAGGTTTATTGCCAAGTAGGTTTTCACATACAAGGAATTAGTCTTGGTATTTTGCTGCATAACGGTCAAAATAAACATAGTAAAAATATGTAAAATATATCTGTTTGAAAATTAAAAGAGCTGTACAGTGTTTAAAATGAAGAGGATGGACTTTTCAAAATACTGATCAAGGAGTGTGCAAATGTGCACAGTTTAAAGAATAGAATAATATGTGCAATATTTGCATCAATGTGTCACGTCAGTTAGATATGGAGACTTTACTTTAATCTAGTGCGTAGTGTCCATGGTGTGGGATGAGAGTCGTGTCAGTGGGGGTCCTGGGCCTTGTTGATGAGCCCAGCTGCAGATGGGAAGAAACTGGTGAATTTTGTTAAAATTGATTCCCACCCATTGATAAAGTCAATCCAGGTAGAAGATACTGTTGCTTATTAAAATTGAACCTGTTGTGAAGACAGAGATTTTGAGTAGATAAAGAAAAATAAGTTAGACAAGGATTTTTTTTAACCATGCTATGGATGGCTCTATGGATGGCATGGCAGTGTCTGTCTGTCGGTCGGTCCACCACTTTGGTCCAGACTGAAATATCTCAACAACTACTGAATGAATTGCCATGAAATTTTGTACAAACATTTATGGTCCCCTCAGGAAGAATTGTGTCAACTTTGGTGATCCCCTGACCTTTCATCTAGCGCCACCACTACCAAATATCTGCAGAAAAATGACACTCCCCAGCGTCAGCTGTACTTTGTGTTTAGTGCTAATTAGCAAATTCTAGCATGCTAACACAGCAAACTAAGATGGTGAACATATTTTATATTTCACAAGAAAAGAAAATGCATCTAGTGTATGGAGTATATAACAGTGCACAGAGCCTGAATGTTAAGAGTCTTCTTTTGTTAATGGATCACAGTGTATCATATGATGTGCTTTATAAACTCAATTTGTTCCTGTGTTATTTACGAAGACTTTGAAAACACAGGTGGTTGGTTTAGCATATTATTAATCTCAACAAGACAACATCAGAAACTTTCATGTTTTGGGACTGTCATATTATAAAAACTACCCAACAGTGACAATAAAGAACAACAGCATACATACAGGCAGCCACATTAAAAGCACCATGTTATGCCAGAGGTATGATGTGAGAACATGCACAGATCACCTGCAGGACAACAGATATTACCAGAGACAAACAGAAGCAATTGCCTAGACCCCATTTTGTTCAGTTTTACAAATAACCACACGCCAAATACACTTCAGAATATAAAAATATACATTCCCCCAGTGCGCAAAGTACAGAGAAATTTTATTTATATAGCCCAATATCACAATCACAAATTTGCCTCAAGGGGCTTTACAATATGTAAAGCATACCACATCCTCTATCCTTAGACCCTCGATTCAAAAATTGGAAGAAACCTAAGGAGGAGCAGCAGAGGTTGATTCCTCCCCCAGGACGGACAGACATGCAATAGATGTCGAAACAGGGTTCTCTGTGCATCACCAAGCAATATACAGCTGAATCAGTTGCTTCTCAGTTTGAAGACAGCACACTTCCAAAGGAAATATATAGACTGGAGCACACAGGTTTATCTGCAGCCTCTAAGTGTGCAAACAGACTACCATTTCGACAGAGTCAAAACTGACAAAGAGGCAAACAACATATATAGTCAACCTAGAACAGGATTTCAAATCTATTGGATAATGAATCCCAGAGTGGAAGCTGGCATAGTCAATGTCCAAGTGCCACACCCCATGCATTAACACCAGAGAGACAAACACAGACAATTCAATTCAATTCAGTTTTATTTATATAGTGTCATATAATTAACAGTTATCTCAGAGCACTTTTTCATATAGCGACTCTTTATGTTTACAGAGACCCAGCAATTCCCCCCAAGAGCAAGCACTAAGCAACAGCTGCAAGGAAAAACTCCCTTTTAACAGACAGAAACCTCGACCAGAACCAGGCTCTGGGTGGGCGGTCATCTGCCTCGGAGGAGAGAGAGCAGAGGGAGAGAGCAGGAGGAAAGAGAACCTACAGTAGTACAGGACAGTTCTACATAGAAATGTAAAGTAATAGTGGTAATGGTATTGATGTTAATATTAAAATAATATTAATAGCAATATAATAATAGTAATACTAATAATAAGACAAATAACAATAATAGCATCAGGAACAAGGGGGCAGCAGGTGGCCTGCAACCATAGATCCAGATTCTATTCCAGAATCACTTCACTATTGTATTATTTGACAACTTTAATTACTAGTTACTTTACTAAATAAGATTTTTACACACAAAGTACAGCTGAAATGATTTGTCAATTAATCAAACCATATATGGCTCTTCCCATCTACAGGTCTGTAATGTAAAAGCAGCATTCATATCTATCTGCTGTCAGAAAAGTTCAGGATAAAAAATGAAAGTATACGTTTAATAGAGGTACAATTAAAGCAGCCACACACACACACACACCTACCCCGTGGCCCATGTCATCCCAATGTCTCGTGACGTAAGAGTAGCCTTTAAAAGATGCTGGTTAGCGGAGCAGAGCGCTCTTTACGCAACACTGTTCATCCTGCAGGAGTCCTCACTGTGAGCGCGGATTACAATTCATCCAAAAGTGGCGATTTGGAGATGACAGACTTCTCCAAACATAAAATAACATTTAGGAAAATGCTGAGTCTTGTGTAACCTGTGATGAATCATGACAGCTTTGCTAAAATATTACGGCGTCAAAAGAAGCTGGTGCGCACACTGAAATGCGCTGAATACAGAGAAGAAGACGCGCGATGCGTTAAGATAACAGGTGGCACTTTTTGGTTACAATGTACTTTCTAGCCTATGTATCAGTGTCAGTTTTCTAGCAGCTACATGCTCTCAACATCAGTGGAGCAATGCGCGTTTTGAAAACATGAAGCGCGCAGGTTTTAGGTGCCAAAGGAAAAACAGCATGGAGAAAGACTTAAGAAGGAAGTCGCTATTCATAAACTTTCCAGGTGAGCAAAGTGACCAACCCTAACTACCGAAACGGCTTCAGAGTGAAGACAAGCTCCGATGAATGGACAGCAGGATGTTTTCTGGTCAGGCTGGTCTGAATTACAGCTTCAACCTGAGCGATGACCGGGAGCTGGTGGACACGCCGGCGGGTAGTGGGAAGCTCTCCCCGACGGGCTTCGTGGTGTTGTCCGTGGTGCTGGGCTTCATCATGACTTTTGGCTTCCTGAACAACTTCATTGTCCTGCTTCTGTTTTGCAAGTTCAAGAAGCTGCGAACACCGGTGAACATGCTGTTGCTGAACATCAGTGTCAGTGACATGCTGGTGTGTTTGTTCGGCACCACTCTCAGTTTCTCCTCCAGTATTCGTGGGAAGTGGCTGCTGGGGCGCAGCGGCTGCAGCTGGTACGGCTTCATCAACTCCTGCTTTGGTAAATTCCTAATATTCCCTTAAGTTAGAGAGAGTACCATTACTGCCATACTAAAACATTCTTTCTTATAAATAACTTAGAATCTAAATCAATAAAGACGACTTTTGATGTGTAATTGCATGCCTACGTTTTGGAACTTTTTTTATGAGTTATGAGCGGAAATAATCTGCAACATTACCCACAATGGATACAACCCGAGATACTAAAGGGATAGCTACTTCTGTATGAATAGTAAGGCATAGGTACAAAGGACATTTGTGCCGTCAGAGCAGTATTCAAACTAATACATTAAAGATTGTTAATGCTGGTGCATTTAAAGTGACAGCTGAGCTGTTATGGACATACACACAACATAAACAAATACTCTTGATATTGATCCCTTAGATTAATTAAATTCTTTAAAAAAAAAATTGTGACCAATATACTGAGAAGGACATTTTATATCAGCCTGGTTGATTCATCGGTCTAGCTCTACTTTGTATTCTGACATTTTTCAGCCAAATGCAAAATTGTCCACAGAAAAAGGACTGCAGTCAGATTTGTATATTATTACAGGCCTCTACGATTTTTTGCTTTACTGCAACAGCTGAACGTTCTAAGTCCTATACCTTGTGTGAATTAACCCCTTGCCAACATCCACATTTTGAGATTTTACTTTAACACCTGACTGAATTTTACTGTTTGTCACACAAAGAAAAATTGGCTGCCTTTATGCAGTCAAGTCAGGGACTTTCAGTGGTGTTTTATGTTGTTCAATCCATCCACCAGGACGTGGTGTGATAATAATAATAATAATAATAGAAATTGGATGCATTGACCTTCATGCCTACATGGAGAATAAGATAAGAATAAATGACACATTGCTTGCTGTAGATGTCTTTCTTTGCTTTCTGTAAATGTTAATCTCACCTCTAAAAACCAATAGGCCAATGAGAGTTTAAAATGAGCTATAGATTTCCTAGAACTCTCTAGTTACTAGTTCAGAAGCTATGTACTCATGTCTTCATATTTGGGATGTGAAAGATGTTGTTTTACAGATGTTCAGGATACTCGATCTGGGATTAAACTTCACTTTGATCCAACAATTTCTTTATTTTGTTGTTTTTTGGGGTTGGCAGTGAGCACTCTTATTGTAGTCAGGGAGTTTTACCTGAGATATATTTGCCAAACTCAAAGGATAAAGCTGATATTCTTTATCTTTCTTATTGTCAACAAATTCCAGAGAGTATTGCCTGTGAGGCCAAATGCTTATATAGCTTATTCCTCTGTGCCATAGACCTCTATTGTTTTTCAAAAACTACTGAAAACATAGGACCTATTGACCTGTATTAAAAGATTTACGTTTTTAGGTCAAACAAATGAGCAGGGAAGTTGGCAAGAAAGAGGGACTTACAGATATTTTGTTTAGTCTTCTCAAAGGATTTCTTGACAATAAGAAATATATTGCTTTATCCTTTAATGGTCATTAGTGATGAGCAAAAATAACCAGCCCAAACATTTGTACAAGTGCATTTTCAAGTTTGATTTGTGCTGGATGGGTCTTCAGTTGGATAGCAGCTCTTTCTGACTTTGCATTCGTCTGCGTAATTATGGGTTTTGTACATTACCAAGGTAACTACAAACTGTGATCGTGATGGAAACTTATTGATCCATCATTGAATTGACCTTCACATATGCTGGGTGCTCCACTTGACTCACATGCTGGTTATACTGGCTACTACAAGAACTGCTCATTTTCTTCAGTTTTCACAGTTTCTCCACCCTCTCCATCAACACACAACATTGTGTATCATTGTGTCTTTTTAACTCCCCCCTACTCTCTATTTTCATATCCTCTGACAATAATATATTCTTTGTCTCAATGTATATATGTTTTGTTAAGTTTTGCTTCTGTTTATTCACCTGCTATGCTTTGTTATGCCTCACCAATAAAAAAAAAGAGGGAAGTTTGGTTGAGAGGAATTTCCATTTTATTGAAGAAAGGGTTAGTATATTTCATACTGTGTTCTTTAACTCAGCGGGTGTTTATTGTGACTCTGTTCGCTTCTGGGCTCCCATACTGTGCCGATGTAGCTCAGTTTTTGTCTGCATACAGGTCTTGACTCTGCATGGTACTGAAGGCTGGAGATAGTACTAATCTCATTCAGTCAGTTATCAGACACCAGAAGCCCTATACAATTTGACTCCGGTTTTTCGTTACTCTCAATGTACATACACAGAAATAGACATACATACAGCTAAAAACAAGGACATCTATAAATCTCTATAAATCTCTCTGCCGCCATCCCCACCCTGTTGTCTTTCCTTCGGATATATGTCACTGCCGGAGCACAAACTCACACATCATATGTAATATAATGACTGATCAACTGTTGTCCTTGGACTGCCCATGGCTAGTTTCAAGCAAGGATCGAATTAAAGAAAGGCTTGTAAAGGATGACATTCATATTGCAGAGAGCAGTGAAGACATAGAAAGCTCTTCTTTTCTGTAAATCACCTTTTCTGTCTTGTTACCTTTGGTAAAACAGAATGCCAGAAACCAGCATGATGCAGGATGACTCTAACCATGTTTATCAATTTATTAAAGTAGTTTACTGTAGCTTTACAAATGTTTTCTGAGTGCTACCTTTGACATACAACTCTTTGTACAAGAGAAGGAATGCATTCGCCACCAAAAATGACAGAGTAAAGTAAAATGTAAAAGCCTATATTGAGACAAGATGAGCCACTGTGTAATAATGGTTCTCTAATTTGGACAGACTGACCGACCGAACAGTTTTCAGTCATTTTTAGCCGTGCTTCCAGCTTGGCTCTAGCAATGGCAACGTCTGTCAGTCGGTCCACCACTTTGATCCAGATTGAAATAACTTAACGACTGTTGGATAGATTGCCATGAAACTTTGTAAAGAGATTCATGGTACCCAAAGGGTGAATTCTACTGACTTTGGTAATCCCCTGACTTTTCCTCTAGTGCCACCATGAGGTTGACATTTTGGGTTTTATTTATGTATTATTGGATGGATTGCCATGAAATTTGGTACAAGCATTCATGGCCCCATCAGTATAATTTGCAGTCACTTTGGTGATCCCCTTAACTTTTCATAGAGCACCACCATCAAGTCACGCTTTCAATTTGTCCAGTACTTTGGTATATGACCACATAAACAATATATCATTCAGCCTCAATTGTACTTTTAGTGCTAATTAGCAGATACTAGCATGCTAACATGCTAAACTAAGATGTTAAAGATGCCAAATATTATACCTGCAAAACATCACCATGTTAGCATTGTCATTGTGAGTATTTTAGCATGCCAACATCAGCATTTTGCTCAAAGCACCGCTGTGCCTAAGTATAGCCTCACAGAGATAGCATGGGTGTAGACTCTTAGTTTTGTTAAAACTAGCGCAGCATAGCTCACAAAAGTCTCTTGTCAGAGTCAAATCTGTGGCAGCAAACTAACCTCCTCCTTTAAATCAGTGTTTACAGCGTCACTTGCTACTCTCTTGGGTTTAGTTCGCCAACTGCATAAAAAGACGTCATAACCTCGTGCCTTTACTAGCAATGTGACTGCTTTTATGCAGTTATGGAAGTGTTACCAAGATATAAATAAGCAGAGTGTGTCAGTGACTTTTATGGAAAATTACCTGAGATGCTTTTAAAATACTGTGCAAACATGTAAAATCGGCAGAGCATTTACTCTTAAACACCATAGTGCTCATTCTTTGATTGCTTTTAGGGGATTGTTGACAACAAGTATTACAAGTGTTGGGCCAGACATGACCTACTGTGATCATTATTCCTATTTCAAGTGTGCATTATGTTGAACATATATATATTAGAGAAGGGAGCAGGACTGTTGTGCGCTTTTTAGTTGCAGATGGTGTCATGAAGAATAATATCCGTAAGGCTGAGGTCAGAACAACAAATAGGTTGGTTGGTTGTCTCTAAATTGGTTGTCTGTTGGGTTCACTTGGCCAGAGTGAGAGTGACACTAAGGAAGAAAAAACTGCCTCCGTCAGAGAGTAGCAGCACATCCATCATGTTTGGGTTTTTCATCAGAAGGTGATGTGGTGGGCCGGCGAGAGAAGAACACCTGACCACAAATATGTCAATCATGTGGCTGCAAATAACCAAGTCCTATCTTTTCCAGCCAGTCAAGGAAAGCTGATACTTGAGAGTAAAATGAAGAGCTGATCAGTGGAAGCGTACACTTTGTTTTTCATTTTAGACCATCGGAGACAGATTCAGAACGAACAAACTGACTGCAGCAACGTGTTTAGACCAATAACGAATCGTTCTATCCCATCAGAGAGATTAACCCACAACGAAATAATACAAGTCCAATACAAGGAAAGGGAGGGACAACTCTTCTTGTTTGTGATTGAACCGACCGAACCCAAGTCAATTCAGAGTTTATTCAATGCGGTGCTAGACTGGATCAACCGGAGAAACTGTTTGAGAAAGTTGCAGCGAACAGTTGCAGTGGTGTGATCTGGCCTGTCTCTGCTGGTCACACAGGTGACGTCAGTTAAGTGAGGGCTCAGTGTAGGGCTTAGACCGCGTTCACATCATATGAGGTGGATGGTAGAAATGTGAAAGACGTGTTCACATCATCAAGACAACAAGAGTACAGAGTTGGTCATGTGAGGATTAATATTTATATAACACCATATCCATTAAATTTGGGTTTAATTACATTGAAAAGCCAGGAACATTCTGGTTTTCATTCTTGACTTACTCAGGTTGAGTCTTCATGAATCTAGGGAGCACTTTTGAATGCCTTTGGCAAATACGCAATCGTGTTTTAATCATCAAGTATTTTATTCCAAGTACAATCAGCAGTTTAACCTTTGAAAATTGGGCCACAAGACCTGCTCTAGAATATTTAAAGTTAATTCCAGTTTTTATTATTTTGTAGTTCCCTGTTTTTAGCTACTCTAGTGATGTCGCTCCAGGGATGTATCTTAATGATTTTGGTGTTCCCCTGACTTTGCCTCTAGCACCACCGGCAGTCTGAAGTTTTCACTTATCCAGTGAAATATCTCAACATCTACTGAATAGATTGGCACAACATTTTGTACAGACGTTCATGGACCAAAAAGGATGAATCCTACTTTTATTTTGGAGGTCCCCCTGACTTTTCCTCTAGTGCCACCATGAGGTTGACATTTGTGATTTTTTGTGAAATAACAAACATAAAAACTTTTGAATGGATTTCCATGAACTTTTGTACGTTCATGTTCCCCTCAGGATAAATTGTAGTAAATTAGGTGATCCTCTAACCTTTCCTCATCATCAGGTCAGAAATTTAATTTGTCCAATACTTTGGTTTACATTCCCCTCAGCCTCAACTGTAGTTGTTCAGTGCTAATTAGGGAATGTTGCTAACACGTGTTTAACTACAGTAAGACCGCGAACATGGTAAACATTATACCTGCTAAACATCAGCATGTTGGCATTGTCATTGTGAGCATGTTAGCATGCTGACATTAGCATTTAGCTCACAGCACCTGAGTACAGCCTCACAGAACTGCTAACATGGCTGTAAACTCTTGTAAAAGGAGTATTTTATTCCAATTGCAATTTGCATTTTAAATTTTAAAAACTGACCCACAAGATCTGCTCTAGAATATTTAATGTAGTGGCTTTATTATTTTTTTCAGGCTGTTGTTTTTGGTCATGCTCTCATGCAATTTTTTCTGCTCTATATTATACAGTAAGTTATATGTTTTGTTTCTGCTTGATGTCCCGGTGAGCCAGCTGCCCACTCTCATTCCTCCACCTCTCTGTCTTTCTCAGGTATTGTGTCGCTGATCTCTCTGGTGATCCTCTCCTACGACCGCTACAGCACTCTGACTGTATACAACAAGCGGGGGCCAAACTACCGCAAGCCCCTGCTGGCTGTCGGGGGCTCTTGGTTGTACTCCTTGTTCTGGACAGTGCCCCCTCTGCTGGGCTGGAGCAGTTATGGCATAGAAGGGGCAGGAACCAGCTGCTCTGTGTCCTGGACGCTTCAGACAGCCCAGTCGCACGCCTACATCATCTGCCTCTTCATTTTCTGCCTCTGTATACCTGTCCTAGTGATGATCTACTGCTATGGTAGGCTGTTATGGGCAGTCAAACAGGTAGGCACAGGACATCAAAGTGTATGTGTGCATATGTGTGTATAAATCTGCCTTTTGAGTAGCAAACACTGTAGGCTAAAATAGTTTGTGGTTTGCTTTTTCACAAAGAACAGCAGATAGTTAGCTTTAATTCACGTCAGTTATAACTGACTCCAATGAAGTCCAATTTTAAGGTGAAAAAAGTTTCAAAACATGCCTGGAAACTTTTCAAACCAAAAACATTCACAAAATGCATGCTCAATCAGCAGCCCCATAAAAAGAGGGGCATGCACCAATCACTGCAATCACTGAATTTCAGTGCCCAGTGGAGGGACAGGGTAGTGGAGTTAGAAGACTCCATTTCTGTTCATAAAAGCAGAATTATAAAACATAATCTTCAATATCCAACATTACCATACTGTATAGTATCAAGTGGCTTTACAGGAAACAAATGAGCACTCATGATCGCCTCTTTACAGACCCACTGGCAATAGCACCACAGTGGTCCAGGTCTCCACATACTGATGCGTGTGGCCTCTCACTCCCATCTGGCCCTAACTCTGCAAATTACAAATGCATTTTGAGCAATGATTCTGGTCTTCTTGGGGACCAGGAAATATCCAGAAGGAAAAAGCAAAGCATCCCTGTCCTCTGCCAGGACCACAGAAATAGCTCCTCTCAGGACAAGCTCCTGCATTTTGCCAGAGGGAGCATCAACTCCCTCCTGGGATTGCATGTGCGTCTCCCGCACCACAGTGGAAGAAGGAGAAAACTGACTAGCACCCCCAGACACACAGTATGGTTTGTTCCATACATTTGGTTTGACTGCATCGCTGACAACATACCTGATAAATTCTGTCATGGCGCATGCAGCAAGGTCTAGTTGAATACATTTGAAAAACTCTTTGGTTATCTCCGACATCCAAAAGTACCACTGGGACAAGTTCGACCCATGTGGTGCCACACAGGAAAGGTGAACGGTTTCCTGTCAATCATATTAAAATCCTAAGATTCTCCACGTCCATCTCAGAAACAGAAGTGAGGGACAGTGACAGATGACACGATGACACAATGTGATGATGTGACATCAATGAAATTTACAGCACAGCTGCAATGTAGTTTGATTGAAAAAAATTCTGTCTAAATACATCAACAGTAAATGTCAGGTTTCTGTGACAGTCCATAAATCAAGGACTCTCTCCTTTTCTTCACTCTAAGCTAACAGATCATAATGCAGTCAGAAGACAAGTTGTGTTTGTGTGTTTCACAGACACACACAAATGTTAATGAATTAGCTGGTGAGCTTCTGTATCTGTATTTCTCTGCCCATTTATCCAACTTTGATTAAAAGCAAAGAAACTTAACTCACCCCTTCACTTGGGATTATGAAAAATCTGTCAGCAAGGAATTCATCACTTGGAGGTTTCTTTGGTGAGGCAGGATAAGGGAACGTGGTTTTTAATTTTTACTCCAAAGTGGCTGCTCTAAATAATCAATTCTGTTATTTTTTAACTGATTTGTGATGCAAAAATATAATATAGACCTGACAATCGCAAGACACATGAAAAGCGTAGTGCTAGGACCCTGAAGAGACTGCTGCTCCTGCACAGTGAAACACTTCAGAGGGGGTTGTTGCTCAGCCACAGATAAAGGAACTATATAATGGAAACTGAGGAACTGAATATATTTGAAGAGGTCACAACTCCAGCAACGCTTGTAGTGTAAAGAACAACTTTATTGTCAGACCAACGTGTTTTGTCTTGAAGAAGACAAAACACTGCAAGAAGACAAAACAAGAAGAAACTTTTTGGTCTGACAGTAAAGTTGTTCTTTATACTACAAATGTAGCTGGAGTTTTGACCTTCCCCAATTCACCTTAGAAGTAGGCGAAGTTGTGGTAGAAATCCCTATTCTGCTTCTACAGCACGAAATATCTTTCAAATGCATTAAATGAAAGTAATAGCAAGCACTTCCCCACAAAATAACTCTGCCCTGAGCACAACAAACTGATTTGTATCTTAAAAATGTAAGAGGACCCAGCTCGAGTTCCAGGGGCAGTAAGAGGCTACAGAGCTGGACTTTTAGACATCTTTTCACCAACCACTGTAATGCACATACGCTGAGTTTTGTGGAGAGTCTTTACTTGCTTTAAGTAAGTTAAATCCTTTGCACGCCCAGTGATTTAGATTGTTTATTCCTGAGAGCAGAGGGGGTTAGCAGGGCAGGGGATTATAACTGTATTACGCCTCAGAAAGATCAGCTGCTAAAGCCACTCAAGCATCTTCTTGTTTCTTTAGTCATTTTAATCCGATGTTTTTTAAAGCGCTTTCGAGCTCAGTTTTTGAAGTGCTGTACAAATAAAGATTATTGGAAGAAGATTGCAAAGTGCACAAACACAGAAAGACAATAAACAACCTCTGGTCCCTAAGAAGGAGGAGGAAATGGTCTCCCAGGGATGTTCCTTTAGCCAGAATCTGGGGTTTCCTCCAACGGTCAGTGTTACCTTCTGACTGCTGGATGGCTTTTTCCTAAATAAATCGTAATGACCTTCTGGTATCAATAAGCAGCTTTCACAAAGTGCCCTTCACCTGTAATTACCTCTGTGTGGGTCACATTAGCTGAATTGGTTTCAGTTCAGTTTCATTAACTTTGTTTAGTCACTCTTTGAACCACCTGCTCAGTCATAAAAGAACTGACATCACTGCCATTTAGCACACTAACCCTTACTTAGATTCAGATGTACATCTTCTGACCTAATACGTTAAAGTCACATTGGCTCACAGAGTGTATTTGATTTTGTACAATTAGCACTGAAGTTTTACCTTTTAATAAAGCATGTTGGTGGTCATAAGGCGATACAGTAGGATCTGTGTGGACAGGAAATCCTTGTCTTGGAGGTGGGGAATCCACTACACTCGTCCTGCCATCACTCTTCTACTAATTTTGTGTTTTGAGCTCTTCAGAAAGACTGAAAATATACAAAATGAGCAGGAGGCAGTGGACATCCCTTAACAGTTACAGATACAGATACCCGCTTCACAGGCTTGAATATCGCATAGCTTGGCAAAGCCTTATTCTTGAGTGGATAAAATGTGTGCACACGATTCACAGAATCAGAACATGGCCCTGTGAAATTCTCAATAAGGAAAAGTTCGATCTCATTCACATCTAGGAAAACTTGAAGCTTTTGTGAGCATACAAACTCAGGCCCTCCCTTAATTCATGCACCTCCAAAATTATGATTAAGACGCTGAAAATGCTGTGTTGTACAAAGATACTTTGCTACAATGGGCAAAATAATCATTGAAAGGCTGAGAGGGAGTAAACTGGATGTGTGCGTCATTCACCAAATACCTACTGTTTTCAACAAAATTATGATTACAAACCGATTACGTCAAGAAGCAGCCAGATCTGCTGCAGCTGTCCATTCAAACTAAACAGACCAGATCGCAAAACAAACAAGACGGAAAGCAGTTTCTTTATATAAGATAAAAAATATCACAAATATGTGAAAATCCCTATAATCTAACCAGGTCCAGACGATTGACACGATTCAGTACATGCACAAACACCATATTTAATGCTATGGTGCAGAGTGTTATAGGGATGTGATAGTGAGATCCAGTCTAGCCTTGGCTGCTAAAGCTGGCCCTCAGCTTATTGTGTTTTTATAATGTAGGCCTACCTGTTCTAGGAAAGACATTTTTATCTCTGTCAGAGGATTGGTCTGATTAAGTCTGTCTTAAAATAATACTAATTTCAATGTCATTAAAGGGTGTCAAAATCCTCAGCCCTTTTTCTGAGCAAAAATGCATTCTAAAGTTCATCCCAAGCTAATTTTAAGGCTTCAGCAGTCGGAGTTATACAAATCAGGTGGGTGTCTTCTAAAGTTAGTGTTTTCAGAACAGAATTTCCCTTTTTTTTTTAACAGTTGATGCTTCAACTGCAGTTTGTTGCATGCTGATAGCTAATGACAGTGTGTGACAGAGTGCGGCAGCAACAATAAGAACTGAAACCACATGTAGAATAGTGTGATGGTGTGTAGACTTTTCACTGAGCATTTGAGTGTCACACATCAGCCTGCCTCATCATCCTAACTGTGAAATTTGGCCATAACATGCTGTGGCCTGTTCAGTCCAAAACACAATGTCATGGAGTTTATAGAAAGTGGTTACACAGATTGATTTAGCCGAAAAGCTCTCAAAGAATCCGAGCAGCAACGGCGATTCTGCTTGGAGAGCTAATCCCCCCTCAGCAATTACACGCATGAACATTAGATCTTATTAAAGGCAACAATACCAAAAGCTCAGCACATACAGAGGAGGTTGGGGTGGTGGTGGGAGATGCAGCAGAAAACAACACGAGCATATTAGCAGAGTAATAATGAGACGTGCCAGGTTATAAAGGCTTCTGTGTGTAACTGTATGAATATGATGAGAGTGTTACAGCTGCTAATTTGTTACAGAAATGAAAAACACAGGACACCTGCAGGAGAACTGCAAACAAGGCTAATTATTACTCTTTGTATTATGAATTGTGAATCCATGACGTTTTTATATTTGTAAAACTTTCCTAGAGTCTAGAATAGCTATTTTAAAATCATGTCATCCCAAAGGAAAGTCTATGGGCCATGAGGGAACACATGGGCGGGCCCAGCAGGAGAAACACTAACGTGCCTGTGCAGTGGGCTGCACAGTGCATAAATAAACCCAGAAGCTAGAAAAGTCTTTTGGCTCATGCACTTGGGGAGTAATTTTCATTCAAGCGAATGGGCGACAAAATGCTCCATTTCTGTGCAAAGCCATGCAGCGCTCCCTCCCAGGAACCCTCTGACTCCCAACAGATCAATGACGATCATCAGTTGTGGAAGTGAACAAGGGTGACAGGAAAATTATGACTTTTAACCATTAAGCATTCATGTCACAAGATGTTAAACTTTCTCTTTACATATGAGTGCATTGGGCTTCTCCTGCTGCTCAAAATATCACATCCATGAGCAGAGCTGAGCTCCAGAGTTTTACAATTTAGTCTTTGTAAATGTGTAATTTACGACTCTGCAAGATTTTCACAGTGTAGTGAAACGAAAGAACCACCAGCTGCCCAGAAAGATTAGTGATTAGAAGATTAGAGAGATTAATTTTTTTTAAAAGTCTAAAAAGAGACTTGATCGTTTTGCTCTTGCTTCACCAGCCCTCTCTGACTCTTCCACAGGTGGGTAAGATCAGAAAGACTGCAGCCCGGAGGAGAGAGTACCACATACTGTTCATGGTTCTGACCACAGCGGCCTGCTACATGTTGTGCTGGATGCCTTACGGCGTCGTGGCCATGATGGCAACATTTGGCCCGCCCAACATCATAAGCCCTGTGGCCAGCGTCGTGCCCTCACTACTGGCCAAGAGCAGCACTGTCATCAACCCTCTCATCTACATACTTATGAATAAACAGGTGAGTCAGCAACATGTGTGTGATTGACTCAAAGTCGTCATTTTGAAAATCAAGGACAACCTGACATGTACAACAGCTTTATTTACACAGTAAAAAAAGACAAATTACAACAGCTGAAATCATACAAATGGTCTATTTAAATATCAATTCAAGTGTAATAAGAAGAGAATTCACTGACAAATCAAAGTAAAGAAGAACACCCTAAGGCTGTCGTTAAACAGGATCTTCACTTCAGTCATGGATGCTTCTTTTTCTTTTCCTCTTCCTCTCTCATCCCACAGGAGGGAAATGTTTAAAAAAAAACACTAAAATGTTGAACAATCCTTTAGAGGCAGTGTGGTGCAGCAATTCCCACAATACAGAGTAAAAACAAGACATGAAAAATAGGCCTTGAGAGTAAAAACAGGAGAGAAAGAGGCTGAGAGGGCAAATGTAATAAACAATGTCTGCAAATATGTTTACTCATCTCACTACTGGTCAAACATTAAAGTTGATCTCAAGTTTCAGCACAATGTCCTGTATTTAATGCTGGTAATAAAATTGTTGTCTTGGAGAGGATTAAGAATTAGATTCAATTCCACCTTAAGCATCCCAGAGAGAAGCAATAGCACCTTAGAAGTCCTGCTATTACTCAGTCCTCATCTCGTGCCCAACCCACCTGCTGAGACATAACAAAAAATGGAATTTGGCACAATATTAAGATACGAAGATGAAGTTGCCAGAAAGCATTGCACTTAATCAAGTGCTCCCAGGGAACTACTAATAGCTGCACTGCATCTGGATGTGATTTTCCCTGTCCAAAAGCATGCACTAAAATCTGCAAAACACCACTTACGGAAAAAAATAAAATCTCACATAGCACAATCGCCTCTCACAACATTAATGACAATGGTGTCTACTTGCAGCACAGTACAGCACAGACAGTTTAAGACTCTTAGCCCTGATCCTGATTTGCATGCTCTGTGCACTGGAAAGTAATCGGTTATTAGAAATATACTGTACATGTACAATATGTTCTGGTTTTGCACCTTCAGTGTGTTACAATCACAAGCAATAAAACAGTAGATCATTTATCTAAAAACATAAAGCCTACAGCAGAGCTGAGAACCCGCATGATTCAAAATGGATGCTAAATCTCCTTAAACTTCAAAAATGGTTTATTCTGTCTGTTTTTTAAACCTCAGTTACAATCCTCTAACAGCTGCTGACTTTACTGCATTCCTTATTCCAAGAATCTTCTAATGAGATGCCAAACAATCCACCTGAAACTGGGGCTGCGTATCAAACCTCACCTTTTTGCATTCCAAGCTAGATGTGTTCATAGCATCTCAAAAACTGTCAAGAAGGGCTGGGCGATATGACCATAAATATAACGTGAGAGCATTTGTCAATTGTCAGACATACTTCTACACAATTTCTACCGAGGCAGCTGCAAATCAATGAGGAGAACTGCTTTGTGGTAATAGATTTACAGGATTTTTGCATCAATGTGATGAAATACCTTTGTCATGTATGTAATTCACTGAATTAGTCTTTCCCATCTGGTTATTTTTTTTTATACATACACTCAGTTGTCAGTTTATTAGGTCCACCTTGCTAAAAGTAATGCAGTCTGATGCAACACACCTGTAGTAAATCCTACCTTCATGAAGGTTATAATGTCCTGGTTTTATATCTTACTGTTTTAGAGGGGTGTTGACAGGGTTCGTACAGCTTTTCAAGAGTAAAATTCAAGTGCATTTCAAGCACTTCTAAAAAGGTACCTAAACCAAAAATTTCCAGACTCTCAAAGCCTTTAATTGTTACTATAAATGCCAGGAGAAATAACAAACAAAATATGACAACGGGATCGTTTCATTTCAAATGTTAAAAGATTTTTGTGATTGTGTCGATGATGAAACACCAGATTATGTTGATAAGCAAGCATTTGTGTAAGTCAAGCATATTCCTAACCTTGAAAACATAACCATTAAAATCAAGCATTTTCCAAACTTTGTACGAACACTGTGTTAATTTAAACTGTATGATCATTTCGCAGGCTGCGGTTCGTGATGCTGTTTGTGTCTGTGTTAATAACGGTTTCTAATATTTTGTCCACTCCCATTTTACTGCTGCTGTATTACACTTAGTTTTAGCAAAGTGTACCTAATAAACTGGCAACTGATTGTAGTTTCTCAACAGAATTTCCAGAAAATTTACTATATCACGATATACAGTATATCAATGTTGCAATATAAAATACCATAATAGAAGATTTTATGTATATCGCCCACCCCGACTGTCAAGTATTGAAAATTGGCACCAAATACTTGGTCAGATTCTTGTTTTTGTTTTTTTTCTTCGATCAGGTATTGGCCTGCGTTATAAAAAGGGGTTTTTTGTAGAAAAAAAAAGGTTTTCAAAAATGTATTGTTTTGGTACCAACACATTTTGGATGATACCCAGCCCTACTCAACAACAAGCACCGATAAGCCCCAGAATCATCTACATATTACTACTACTACTACAGAGCCATCTAATTCAACATACATCAGATTATTCAAAGCAACATTTCTGTGAGTTTCCACATCTTATTACAAACCACAGCCAATGACACAAGAACATTTTGTAGAATATCACACTTAATAAAATAAAATAAAAATCTGTCATAGGCAATATTTTTCTGACTGTCTGCAGCGAAAATCACATCCCACCCTCCGCTCCACGCTGAACTAATACGCCTAGAGCTTTCTGCAGATGTGGCACTGACTGACTGTAAACATAAAAATCATCCTAGCCGGAGACAAAGCAAATGTCCTGATGTTACCGGTTCAAATTCCTCTTTTATAATTGTCTCCATTCTGAGCTGCGGCGAGTACAGGCCAATATTAGAGGATTCAGGAAATGAGCTTCATGCTGTCACGTGAAGAAGAAGAAATAACCCTGCACATACTCAGACCATACTGTAGTGTCGAGCTCCAGGGAGGGTTTTGGCCATTACACGCAGTGGGAAAATTACATTCAATAAAGAGTGAACTGACCGTCAAAAACAGGGGCTGGCGATTGCTGAGGCAGATCTGAGAATCCCCTGACACAGCTCACATCAGCAATATCAACTGCTCCACACCTGTCACGGCAACTCCATGTTACTGCAGTCCTGCCACAGTATCTACTGCATGTATCTGAACAGTCGCAAGGCAACCCGATGAAAGTGTTCAGCTGACCACTAGGCACAGGGTTACTGGCTGTTCTGAGCACCAGTTGGTTCTGAAGATCCCATTTTGGCCAATTTACTTTGATCTAATTACGCCATCAGTAAAAAAATTAAAACATTAAAAAAAGAACAACCAGCGCCTTCCTTCCTGTGCGCTGTGCTTCTTGACACTGAATGAGGAATCGTCCTAAACGTGTGAACAAGGAGTGACAAACTGGTGGTAGTGAGCTGACAAGTTGGCATGCACAGGAGAGTAATTTAGCATCAAGCTTAACAACATCAGTGGTGTGAAATAAACCCCTCATGACACACAAAATTCTGGTTTCATAAGTAGGTATTAGAGGAATGTCGAACAGAAAAGCTTTCTGCAGAGCGATGAAATGTACAGTAATATGACTGCTGTGACAGCTCGACCTCGTCTCCGTGGAGACAGCAAAATATCTTTCACACGGTGCGTTCTCCTGTTGCTGCTCCAAGTGTTTGTGAGTGTATGTTGTATTTATGACATTCAGCGTGGATGACTTCTTTGCTTATTCACAACCCTTTGGACCAGTAAAAAAGAAAAAAAAAATCACAAATACCCACCGTTATAAACAGTGGCATTTCCTTTAAGTGGAGAACCACCCATACTAATTAAAAACACAGAGTTTACACCATTAAAACACACACAGTTATTGAAAATTCACTTGTCTATCTAAAAACACGGATCTGTTGCTACCCTAGTCAGCTCCACAGCTAACATGGCTCAGCTAAAGCAGAGAGAAATGTCATTTTCAGCTCCATCTAGGAGACTCTTCCCGCCAGTCTCGGGTCTAGTAAACCGTCTTAATGAAGACAAGTTCTTTCAGAAGCCCCCATTTTGATCCTTCCCTGGAGGGCTATGGCTCATGTTCTTCATGGGTCTAATTTGAAACTTGTAAGCTCCAGCCTCGTCTCCAGTGGTTTTATTGCACCTCTCCCTTAGTCAGCCAGAAAAGACCAGGGTGTGTGTGTATGTTCGGGCTCAGAGGGTCAGGTTTCATATCTCAGATGTCACAGTCGACGGTGCTGAAGCCTGGAAGAGTGACCCGTCCCTTCCTTCTGAGATCACTCTCGGGGCCCATGTTGATCCGCTGGATCAGGCTCTTCTCATACAGGAGGGGATGGTAGGCACCCAGTGTACAGGCTGCATCGTAATAACGCTCATGGTAGTGGCACAGATCTGTCTGCCTCACGGAGGGAATGTACTCGTACACATGCACCTGCTCGCACAGCGCCATCATCAGGAGGATGCCTGCAATGGCAACAGAGAGAGAGAGAGCGAGAGCGAGAGCGAGAGATCAGGTATTCATATTCACAAATATTACCTGTTGATATTCACAAATCCAAACCAGTTTAGGTTACCTTTTTTTAGGGTAAAAAAAGGTAAAACTTTTAGCCTTTTAACATCAGTAAATCAATACCACATTACACTTTGAAAGCCAAAGTATAGTTAAATAACAAGACCATCACCAAAAAGGCTGCCATCTTTTACCGGCCTCTAAACTGCATCTTTACATTCAGGAATAGTCAGGAAACAGAGCAAGCACTTATATTTGAGAGAGCAGCTCTCAGACCTTTCCAACTAATGTGTTGAATGACCTCTAAGGTCAAACCAACCACAGAGTGCTACCTTCTCTGCTAGTGCAACAAGCCATTAGGGGACCGTTTCCTCCTCTCAAGCAGCACTACTGTACCTGTTGACTGCGAGGACATGAAAGTGCACTAAGGTTTCTAATCAAACTCTTGAGTTTCTCTGGGAGCATGAAACCAGGGTCAATCTACCTCTGAGGATTCTAAGAATTCTCCATTTAAGCTGGGATGTTGTGCTCATATTATCTTTCTTTCCATCACTTTCTCAGTTCTACAGGTGTTTCCTGATTCTGTTTCACTGTGATCACTGGTCAGCGGAGAACGACAACACCTTGATGCCCTCCAAGACAACGGTAATCCAGCTGAATCGCAGAGTCCAAAGCAACACGGTGGCCTGCACCGCCCAGATCTCCACTGACACTCAACCAGTGCTGCAGCACCACGGCCAATTATTGGCAACATGACCAGACAGGAAACACTGTCATGATGAAGCTGCAATGACTCAGCTTGACAGCCATGTAAACTGCCGTGGAACATGGACTAAAGTATGACACATTTAGAACGCATATAGTATATACAATTATGATGACAAAACCTGAACACTACACCCATATGTGGTTGTTAAACATTTATTTAACCCTCGTTTTATTTCTCTATATGTCCAGGAAATACTTTTCTTTCAATACTGTAACAGTCTATATTAAAAAGGTTTGAGGGATGTACATGATTCTTATGAACTCACCTGTCAATGTTATCATCTACTAAACACGTTTTCTCTTAATTACATCAGTGTGAAAATGTTTTGGAAAATGATCTCTACTACATGTAAACGTTTTGAGAATTTTCTGGTTCGTCAAAACTCTCATTTCTTAAGAAAGATTTCCAAACCCTGGTGCACACTAACTTCATTAGGGTTAAATTCATTTTTAGAACAACAATGTGATGACTACATACTTAAGCATTTTAATAATCCCAGTAATTTTCAAATATATATTTTATGTTAGCTGAATTCCTTTTTGAAATCCAGGTTCAGTTTTTTTCTGTTTTTAACCAGCTTTCCTACAAAACCAGAACCTGATGCCTCTTTGTCATTGTGCTGCTGTAAATGTCAAAGCTAGTCAATCATAGATTTGTGCTTCTTCTATCAGTATCTAAGTGGATTGATGTAATCATCATTTAACTTCCATCTTAACCTCCTTTTTTCTCCAGCCTCTGCACTGCTCTGACTGTAAATGTTGAAATGTGAAGCTGACCTTATCCTGAATTTAACTTTCAACTTGTATATATTTATGTTAGAATTTTGGTCTGCATGGTAGGCTTTTATTCTGTTTATTTTTATTTCTGTGTTCGTGTTCCCTTTTGATATAGTTACTTTGTGTTATTGCGTGACTTTGTTGCATGCTTCTTTGTACATGTAAAATGTAAATTTCAAATTGATTAAAAAAAACATGGCGAAACAATTACTTACACCTGCATTAAATTAAAGATCTCCACCCCCTCTAGGAGTGACTAGGCACAGAGAGTGGAGGTTTCCATCATGGAGCTTTTGGCCTGTGAGACAACGATGGCGATTACGACCATGATGGGTTAAGGGAAGGGGAGCACAAGGAAGGGGATGTGGGATGCCAAATGGCTCATATTTCACCTGCTTTTAGTTTCCCACACTAGGATGGGAGAGGCCAGTCTCAGATGAGAGAAAAGCTGTGATGTTTGACTACAAGATATACAGTACGATCAGCCAAACAGTAACGTTGTGCCAAGAAGACACTATGTGATGGCAGATGGGAACCTGTACCACACCCGAGCGCACGGCTGTGATGCGACACACTCACAGAGCTAAGTTAAGGAATTTGGAAAAGCCTCCTGAATGTGTGGGGCACAAGTCTTTCACAGTAGTTAATATATGGTTTAGAGGGGCTTTCTACCTTCGTCCACAGCGTAAAATACCACAAATATACTGGTGACACAAACTGCTGAAATTGAGCATCATGCAGATATCAAGCACGCTTGATACGGACAGGACTTGTTCAAGATGTGGTTGCTTCACTCTGAAACAGCGATGGCTGACCTTCTCACTGCAGGGTGGTGATGAGTATTGTGACAGTCTGACTTAAGCCCATCTGGAAGCTGATTTGACAATTCCAGCTGTGAATGGATGCTACCCTAAGTGACTCTAAGGGACAGGTAGTCGTTTTATTGTATTTTATTGTTGGTTTTAATTGTTTTAATAAATATCATTGCTGTGGAAGAGAATCATTGTGTTGCATTGTATTTCAAAAGTGGAGGTGAGAATGGTATGAAAACAAACAAACCTTTAAAAATAAAGGCAATGGAGGCTAGAACACTAAACTAAGACGTGGAACACGGTAAACATTATACCTGCTAAACAACAGCATATTAGCATTGTCATTGTAAGCATGTTGCATTTGGCTCAAAGTACCGCTGTGCCTTTGTGCAGCCTCACAGAGCTGCTAGCATGACTGTAGATGCTTATTCTTGTTGTTTGACATTCAGATAATGTTTAGGTAAAAGAAGCAGAGACCATTAGTCAGAGAGAAATCAAATCTAGTGTTTCATCTGTCTTGCTGCTAAAACATGAAATATCAAAACCAATTCAATAACAGATACTTGATATTTGTGGCTTATTTGTTTTGATAAATAAAAGAAGTTCATTGTGGCTAGCTATACTGTAATTTAGCCTTTTAGACATAGTGGGTGGCTTGTTTTGTACATAATATATTGCTCATTATGTTCACAGTAACAGCATTCTCTAAATTGGCACTTTTATTTAAGAACAAGTGAAGAGAGGCATACAGAAACTAAAACACAAAGGCTTACTATGTTACAACTTGACAATACTGAATCTGTATTATGCTGGTGTGTCTTCAGCGTCAAACATAGTGACAACCTAACAATGCTCCAAGGCAATTAAAAATGATTCTATGTAAGTACATTCAGATACTGAGGATCAGTCATAACTTTAATGGCCTGTCGCTCTGAGGTAAACAAATGCTCCTGCCATAACTAGATGTTTTGTGTTATACGACTGATTGAGGGAGAAAAGCACACTAAAATGTCTGAAAATGTTAGAGAAAGAGACAGACATGAAGTGGTCATTGCCATGCCGGAGAGTTTCTAAGATGAGCATGTCCATTTCCGCCAACCCCTGCACTGACGTGCTGCATGCTGATAATGTCACTGTGTGTACTGAGAATAATAATTTCATCATGTTTTAGCGTGTGTCTGCTTCAAGAGGAGGCAAGGAAATGGAAAGATAATACAGAGGCAACTGCATATGCTGCATGCATAACGGCTGTATGTACGCATGTACGTGTGTGTACTCACCTATGAAGCCAGATGAGGGAGGATTGGGCTGGATATTCTCCTGAGTGTTGCCCTGAATCACATCCCAAAGTCGCCACACATAGCTGGGGTGAAGGATGTAGAAGGGCTGGCCAGGATGGAGCTTGCGGTGCTCTACGTATGGACCAAACAGGTTGTAGTCCGGACTGGTATACCACTGACGAAAAAAGAGGAGGGGGGGGCAGGGAACAAACACACACTTCAGTTTAGACCACAGGGATGAAAACATTGTCTTGAGTTTCTACTGATTCTCATTCCTCTGCATTTCATTTCACTATGGTCAAACATGTTCAGTACATTTTCAAATGGAAAAATGAAATCAATATGGTATTAATTAAGTGCCAGGTTTTAAGTCCCCCTCCATATCACCTCCACCAGGCAATGACACATTGCCACAAAGACTGTGGCAGCGGGGTGTGTGCCCAGAGCCTAATAATATAGAAGTAGGACTACATGTAAATATAAATGTAGTACAATTATGTGCTGATAAGGGTGTTTTGTAAACTAGCCAATTTAAATCACTTGAGAGAAAACGAAAGGTCAACTGTGATGAACATGAACACTAGGAGTGTGTCCTAGTGGGTTGGCAAATTGTAAACGTAAAAAAAAAAAAGGGGCTAGAGATGGTGTTTTCATTGACCGAAAGAACACTCCTTCCTCTACTATCCCTCTGATTTGGACAAACATCTTTCTCTCATCTTTCTGAACAACTGATGCACTTCAGATCTTTCCTCAGACCTGACGGGAAAGAGCATGCTTTCATCAGAGTTTCTGAATAACAGTCAACATTTTCTAACATGAACATTGTCTTTGGGCACTTCCTGTCAGCAACTGAGATGGAGATGGTCAAGAATTTAAAACATGTGACAGACTTATCTTCAAAGAAAGCCATGAAAAGCCTGCGTCTAGATAGAACATTTCTCACTGCCATTTTGTGCTGTGTGGTTATACTGTAGCTCTGCCCTACATGTGGTTCAATTTATGTATCCTCTCACAGGTGGTGGGGGTAAGGTTTTATTTACATTATTCACATACGGTTTTTGTTGTTACCTTTAAGATAAATAATGTATGCTATACATGGTATGCATTGAAAACTATATATTTATTGACTAAAAACACAGTTAATGTAATATACCAAAATAACCAACGTAATCGCACATTGTGTTTGACTTATACGCAAGAAAGGAGTCCATCATAAGAGTCAGGAAAAACTGTATCAGCCTGACAGAGAGCATCCCTGTGTTTCACATGTCAGTCTGGTATGACAACCTGACTGTGGCAAATAAAAAACAAGCCGGCTATGATGATCAAAACAGCATTATTCAAGTTGAATCAACTCTGCACACTTTTGTGTGTTGTATTCACCGTCAACAGACACGTTTTACGCCCTAGTGGAGAGTCAAATTGATTTTATTCTAATCTATAAATCTGTCTTATTATCCACTGAACATGCTGTACGTATTCAGCACAGCAGAATGGACCAAACTATAAGCACAGTGACGTAATCAGTGTTTCCCTTATTGATGCAAATGAATGTCAGTTATAATGAATTCAAGGAAGAAACACAGCACCCTATAATGTATCCTTTTTATACTCTACATGTACATAAAACTGTGTTTGTGCATTTTCACTAAATTGTACCACCTCTAATTTTGCAGTAGAGATACAGAAGAACATTAAATAATTTTCTACCATTTGCTCACCATTTTGCAATTGGCCTCTACATAGATATGGCCTAACTGACTAGACATAACTGACTTGAGTTAGGACTTTAAATGAAGCACCAATTACACGCAATACTTTTTTATGATCGATTCCGAATACGTACATTTTGCTCTCTACAGTCCACTATGATTGTGTGGGTACAGTATGTTTAGTAAAAAGGCAACATTTTCTCATAAAATCAATTTTTAGATCTATAAAATATCATATATA